>MDKI01126661.1:0-24416 GCA_005239505.1 Nicotiana paniculata | reverse complement strand
GTCACTTAAATTGGAAAAACTCCCGTATCCAACCCCGTGTCGGAAAAAGGAGGTGTGACACAACTTATATAAAATTTTGTTAGTTGCATGTATATTTTATGTCGTTTATATTATTTGTTGTTTGTATATAATTGGTTACAATTTAAATTTTAATCAATACCAACTCGAATCTTTATCAAATTCCTCGAAATAGAGATATAAACTCCAACACCAACTCGAGTCTTTATTCTTAGATTTTTATTACGGTATGTGATTTTATTCGCCTCAGGTATTGTATTCTATGTTGCTATTGTTGGATACTATTTATCCTTTATTACGGTATGTGATTTCTTTATATTATTATTATTTTTTCTTTTCTTCCATCTTTCTTCCTTCCTTGCTTCCCTCTTCCTGAGCCGAGGGTCTATTGAAAACAGCCTCTCTACCTGCATTAGGTAGGGGTAAGGTCTGCGTACAAATTATTCTCTCCAGACCCCACATATTGGAATCATACTTGATTTGTTATTGTTGTCGTAGAGATATAAACTCCAAAAATATTCTCAATCATTTGCAAAAACACTCGAGTCAAACAAATAATAAATTTGCAAAACCCGTCAATCATGAAACTCATTAACTCGTGCAATTGTAGTGCAAAAAAACTAGAAAATCATTGTCAATAATACTCCATAGTCGTCTCGATAAGTTTACTGATACTCAACAACAGCAGCTTAATCTATTCGTTATTCGTTTCACTCTCGGTAGGTATATTAAAAATGTTCTCTATTTCTATTTCTCGATTTCAATCAATATATATTACTCCCTCTGTTCGAAATTTATGTGACATATTTTTTCTTTTAATCACTCTAAAAAAGAATGGTGTCTTTTATATTTAGTAATAATTTAATTTTAAAATACATATTTTCCCCTATAATGAAATAATTTATATCAATATAAATATTTATAACTCATTTTAGATTACAAGTTTTAAAAGTTTTTTTAATTTCTTAAATTTCGTGTCCAATCAAGCACCATCACATAAATTGAGACAAAGATAATATTTACACATGAATTAACCCAAATAGCCGCACACCCAACTGCTTAAACTAAAAATAGCTTGTAGATGTATAATATATGAATAATTTATGTATTATACGTGTATAATTATATATAATCAATGTATAAATTATGTATATAGCTAGAAAAAGTAAATAATAAATATGGCTGACTATTTGTGTAAAGATCCCTTATTATGATGCATCCAAAGGAACACCTGGATTGGACTATTGTTATTTACCTTGGTATACATGTTACTCCATCCAGTCCATAATAACTGATCTTTTGACTTTTTTACTTGGTTCAAAATAAGTTTTCTTTTTTACATAATCAAGAATGAATTAATTATAGTTTTTTTAAATTTTCTCCTATTTACATATTTCAATGTGTCAAGTTAACAATATGCAAAATTTAATTAAGAGTATTTAGTCAAAATACTTATTTATCTTCTATTAGTTTCTATTTTATTAAGGGGTATGTCAAAGACAAAAGAAAATCATTTATTGTGGACCGAAAAGAATACCAAATTAGGATATGCTGTAGTTGTTTTAATGAATTTTGAAGAATCTTTCAATTGAATAAACTATCAGGCCTGAGAAAGAGAAAGAGGGAAGAGACCATGGGAAGAATAAGCGTTTAATACATTACTTATTATGAAAATGGTAATTATATATATATATATATATATATATATATATATATATATATATATATATATATATATATATATATATATATATATATATATATATATATATATATATATATATATATATATAATTAAGTGATGCAGTTTTAAGGTAGGGTAAGGTCTGCGTACACACTATCCTCTCCAGCATCCACTTGTGGGATTATACTGGATTTGTTATTGTTATTGTATAAAGGCATAATACATAAGTGGGCCCTTATACTTAGTCTTTTTTGTCATTTGGACACTTAAACATAGGTTGTTCCTATCAGACACTCCAACTAAACCCCATCTGTGCCAATTAAAAATTATCTAGATTGTCCCCAAAAAACTTTTAAATTTTTTTTAAGTGTGTGTATTACAATTGCCTCTTAACACCCTAAATTTAACAACAAATTGTTCGACATAATTAAAACCTTTCACTTAATCAATTTAACCCCCAAAACAAATTGAAACTCATTTCATAAAATGGAAAATCCGATTATCCCACCTGATCCCTCTCTTCTTCAAACTTTTTTACCCTGCTCATTAAATCAGAAATTACCCTCTTAGGTTTTTTAAGAATTTCGTCGTCATACCACCTGAAAAATTTGCAAGCAACTTTGCCTTCGATTTTGCCAAGAATAAAAATGACGATATGAGCTTAAGGAGTCCATGAAATAATAATTCGGCACCAGTCCCATAATAACAAGAAACTTCTCTTAAAAAAGGTGATTTTGATTTGTTCGACATTATGGGTGAGTGGAGAAGCTAATACCCACGTCAATGAGTGACCTTCAAAGGAGCAACCACAAACACTTCAAGATGTGAAGAAGATGAGACACAATTCAAGATAGCTTCAAAGGAGTGAGCTTTATATGCAAAAAAGGGCAAACAAATTAAGAGAAAAAATTGGCAGGTTCTGTCTAAGGGGAAGAAGAAGAGAAATAGAAGAACGGGGACAAACGTGAGAGCTTTAATAGGAATAATATATTAGGATATATAAAATAATCATAATATGAAGAATAATAATAATAATAATAATAATAATAATAATAATAATAATAATAATAATAATAATAATAATAATAATAATAATAATAATAATAATAATAATAATAATAATAATAATAAAAAATCAACAAGTTTTTCTCATGTTCACGCACCATTTTCCTTGACAATGTTTAATTGACATAGATGGGGTTTAGTTTGAGTGACTAATAGGAACAACCCTATTTAGGTGTCCAATTGATAAAAAATGTCAAGTTTAAGTGCCCGGTTATGTATTCTGCCTTGTATAAAATTAAGTGATAATCTTTATAAGAGAGGTAACTAAGTTTATAATATATAACATGAAGAATTAACTCAAATAACTGCCTACCTAATATCTTAAACTAAAATCAATCAGCAAATGAATAATATATGTACAGTCCATATATAATGTATGTATAACTATGTATAATCAATATATAATCTGTGTATACTGACTCAAAAAAAAAAATTGTGTAACAATCTACGACAATGTCAATGGCCCTGTTGTCCTCTATGAGTCAGCCCAGCCCTTTGCAGCAATCCATGTCCATTAAATGGCTTTTCTAAATGGGCCTAATATTTTATATTGGGCCATCGCCGTTGCTTACGTTCCCCCCGTCTTACGTATATTTAGTCCTTTATACATGTCCTAAACTGAATAATTTTATTTTTATTTTTGTTTTGTGGAGATTTAGTCATATTGTATTCTGATAAAAAATAATAAATCGTAGCGTTAAAGTTTGTTCAAGTAGTAACTCTTGTACGTTAAAAAAAAAAGTAGTTTCGGATAATAGTTGCGGTAAAGTTGGAAAAAGATATTTGATGTAAAATGGTTGTGTCACTTGAATTTGGGGCATTTGAATCTATACCCAGTTTTTGGTCACCTTTTAACTTATACTCGCTTTGCACCAAAAATTGCAAGCGTACCCACTTTTTGGGTAACTTCAGACATACGGATCTGAAGTAGCAAAAATTTATGTATGAAGTTTGAACTTCAAAATTTTTTGCCTGAAGTGTAGCCTTATCAGAGCAAAACTTCAGATATTTTTGCTTGAAGTTTGGTCTGACTTGCAAAGGCAATCACGCAAACTTCAGTTCATAGTGCAATGACAAACTTCAGTTCAATAAAACTACAACATGTGTTGGCTGAAGTTTTTGTTTTGTAATTGCTAAACTTCTGCATTCTAGGAGCTGAAGTTTTGTTTTGTATTTGCTGAACTTCAGCATTCTTAGAGCTGAAGTTCTGTTCTATCTTTCTTTGAAGTTAGATGGCTTTAAAATATAACTTAAGTCAAATTCAGGATTAAAGTTCAGGATTCTACCAAGCAGTGTATGTACACGTGTTTGTATAATCTAGTTTAGTGAAGACCAGTTAACCCAATTCTACCTTTTTTCTCAGCGCAGACATTGAGACAAGGAAGTATAAAAGCAAAAACACATTCGAATTGAACTGGAACAAGCTTTAGCTTCGTGGGCGCCATTAGAAATGTATTTTGTTGTACTAAGAGAAATCATCTTCAGAATGCTTATGTTCCATGTAATGCGAGTGCCATGTGTTTGAGAGAGAAAAGAAGAAGTGGAAAAGAAGATAAGGAAAAAAGGAACGCATAGGTCAAGAGGAAGAAGAGGAGGCGCCAGAAGTTGTCAAAATTAGGGTATAAATTAAAGAATTTTAAAAATATGGGTATAGGTTAAATGAGTGCGACCAAATAGGGTGCTCCGTGAAATTTTTACTTGAATTTCAAACACAAAATAGGATACTAAGAGCAACAACTTCCAAACTGATCTGCAATTTTACTTTTCCAATAAACCAGCACGAATTCAATATCATTCATCGTCTTATTCTTCTGTCTGTTTCAGTGCCATCACTGAGCTGGCATTTAATTAACGGATGAAATAAGGAAAAGAAATCAAAAAGTAAATAGGCGTCTCAAGTGGCTACTCCCGCCCTGGTTATGGACTTAGAGATCAAGTGGACAAGGAAGAAGAGGGTTATGTCTAGTATACCTAGGGTCGGGTGGCATGCATTGACTAAGGATAAGGACTAGGAGTTGGGGGAGAAGTTGCTGGATACGGGGGCCTGGAGGAGTAGCGGGGACGCGAGTTGTATGTGGTCTGTGACAACAAATCATATTAGAGAGGTTGAGAGAGAGGTGTTAGGGGTCTAAAAGGGTTTTTCTGATGGCCATAAAGGGGACTTGTGGTGGAACGAAGAGGTGCAAGGAAAAGTGGAAGCCAAGAAAGCAGCATATTTGAAGCTAGTGGAGATTATAGACGAGGGACAGAAGAGTGCTAACAGGGAGAGGTACAAGAAGGCTAGGAAGGAGGCGAAGTTGGCAGTTACTGCGGCTAAGACCGCGGCGTTTAGTCGTTTATACGAAGAAATTGGGGATAAAGGCGGAGACAAAAAGTTGTACAGGCTAGTGAAGGCAAGGGAGTGGAAGGCACGAGATATGGACCAAGTGAGATACATAAAAGACGAGGAGGGAAGTTTGATTGGAGGGGGCACAAATTAGGCAGATATGGCAGTCTTACTTCCATATACTCTTGAATGAAGAGGGAGATAAGGGAATTATGCTGGGGGAATTGGAGTACTCGGAGCGGCAACGAGATTTTGGAAACTGTAGACACATACGAGTGGGGGAGGCTGTAAGGTCTATGCGCAAGATGAGTAGGGGTAGAGCGACTGGGTCGGACGAGATCCCGGTGGAATTCTGGAAGAACGTAGGTAAGGAGGGCGTGAAATGGCTTTCTAGGTTGTTTAACGTCATTTTTAGGACGAAGAAGATGCTCGAAGAGTGGAGGCGGAGTATGATGATCCCGTTGTACAAGAACAAGGGGGATGTCCAAAACTGCAACAACTATAGGGGTGTCAAGTTGTTAAGCCATACAATGAAAGTGTGGGAAAGGGTGATTGAAGGGAGGTTGAGGAGGTGTGTGTCCATTTCTGAGAACCAGTTTGGTTTCGTGTCGGGACGGTCGACTACTGAGGCCATTCACATTGTGAGGATATTGGTAGAACAATATAGGGAGGTGAAGAAGGATTTACATATGGTGTTCATTGACCTGGAGAAAGCCTATGACAAAGTCCCGAGAGAGGTTCTATGGAGATGTTTGGAGGCTAGAGGAGTGCCTGTAGCGTATATTAGAGTAATTCAGGACATGTATGATGGGGCTAAGACACGGGTTAGGACAGCAGGAGGAGACTCTGGATACTTTCTGGCTGAGATGGGGTTGCATCAGGGATCAACACTTAGCCGGTTTGTGTTTTCCCTGCCGATGGATTCTTTGACGCGTCACATTCAAGGGGAGGTGCCTTGGTGCTTGTTATTTGCGGATGACATAGTCCTGATTGATGAGACGCGAGGTGGCGTTAATGAGAGGCTGGAGGTCTGGAGACATACTCTAGAGTCTAAGGGTTTCAAGTTGAGCAGGACCAAGACAGAATACTTGGAGTGCAAGTTCAGTGGTGTTACCTAGGAGGCGGACGAGAGTATCTGGGATCTATAATTCAAAAGAATGGAGAGATAGATGAGGATGTCACACACCGTATCGAAGCAGGGTGGATGAAGTGGAGGCTCGCTTCCGGTGTCTTGTGTGATAAGAATGTGCCGTTGAGACTCAAGGGTAAGTGCTACAAGGTAGTGGTTATACCGACTATGTTGTATGGGGCAGAGTGTTGGCTAGTCAAAAAGTCCCATGTCCAGCAAATGAAAGTAGCGTAAATGAGGATGTTGAGATGGTTGTGTGGGCATAATAGGTTGGATAGAATTAGGAATGAAGTTATTTGGGACAAAGTGGGAGTGACCCCTGTGGAGGCAAAGATGTGTGAGGCAAGGTTGAGATGGTTTGGGCATGTTAAGAGGAGAAGCACAGATGCCCCAGTCAGGAGCTGTGAGAGATTGGCCTTGCGAGGTGAGATGAGGGGTAGAGGTGATCAGGCAGGACATGGAGCAGCTTGAGCTGACCGAGGACATGACCCTAGATAGAAGGGTGTGGAGGTTGAAGATTAGGGTAGAAGGTTAGTAGGTAGTCATGTGTTTCCCTTTGTCGTCTCTTGTTCGATAGTATTAGTGCTATTATGGTACCCTCTTTTTTTTTCTTAGTTTGCTATATTCACATGTCTTGTTCTGTTACTACTTGCCTTCAGTAATTCCGTAGTTTGCTAGCAGTATTTCGTTCATATTCTCGTGTGCTACCTTGAATTTATTTTTCTAATTATATTGTCATGCTATTACTTGTTATCAATACCCCTTTCATATTCATTGTTGCTACCTTCGATTTAGTTTACTAATTATTTGTCTTGCTATTACTTGATATCAGGGCTTCCTTCACCTTCTTTAGCCGAGGGTCTATCGGAAATAGTCTCCCTGCCCCTCCACGGTAGGGGTTAAGGCTGCATACATCCTATCTTCCCCAGACCCCACTTGTGGGACTATATTGGGTTGTTGTTGTTGTAAATGGCTACTCCCTCCTGTCCACAATAAATGAGCAATTTACCTTGGGTACACCCATTAAGAAAATACAAAATTCTAGACAAAAATAGTTAGTGTGACTAAATTACCCTTAATTAAATGTTGCAGCATAGTTGATGTGAGGAATAAAAGGATTTTTTAGGGATACATAAGGGTAATTTTGGAAAAATAAAAATGAATTTTTTCTTAATTATATAAATGGACACTTATTTTGGACCAAAACAAAAAGACAAATTGGTCACTTATTGTGGACCGGAGAGAGTATTTGATTAAGAGTTATAGATTCAGATTGAGAGGTGCGTGTCGGGCAAGTAATAATTCCTCACATCGATTGCATGTACATTCAAACTTCTTTATAATGACATTGTTAGCTCCAATATTTTTTGGTTATTATAGAGAAATATTGTTATAAAGAATATATAATATAAAATAACATAAAAATTAGTACAAAACTTGACCATAACAGTAAAATGATGTTATAAAAAATCATTATTATAGAGAACTTTGACCGTAATTGAATATGATCGGGACTATATAAGAAAAATTATTCGTTGTTTACATCAATACAATAAATGAATTACATCATGCAATTATATATAAACTTAATCATTTAACTTGTTTAAAGTAATATAATAACTAGATCAACCTCATTCTATCATTTAACCATGACAACTTATAATGATATAGTAAAACTATCGGATCAATGTCGGCTTCAAGTTCCATGTATATGCTTTCAATTTGGAAGCTTTTCATCTCTCGTCCCAAAGCAAACAACATTTATAGCCTATTGGCCAAGTTTTCAGGGTCAGAAGCATATTTTTCTTCTTCAAAAAAGTAATTTTTTTAAAGTTATAGTGTTTGACCAAACATTTAGAAAAAAAGTATTTTTGAGTAGAGATAAAAGCAATTTTGAAAAAAACAGAAAAAATAGTTTTTTCTCAAAAGTAATTTTTTGAAAAATGCTTTTAAAAAAATACTCATAGAAGCACTTTTTAAAAGTTTGTCCAAACACTAATTCATGCTAAAAAATGCTTTTCAAATTAATTAACCAAATACAAATTATTTCTGTTGGCCCAAGTAAAGCTTTTTTTGATGATTGACAAAGGAACTCCAGTGTCACGACCCAAACCAATGGGCCGCAACGGGCACCCGAAACCTTACTCAACCGAGTACCTATGTAACGTATCTTTCGTATCATACTATTATAGGTAAATGAGTCAGATAGACTTTCGTGAGATAAGTAGATTAAAACATGGGGAAAATACTCGATATAGATCGACCCACTCTGATATAAAAACTTACATATGTGACATACGGGTCTATAAGGCTAATATAATTATTTGTAAATTCAAAACATAGGCCAACAAGGCCATACAACTAATCGTATACATGACATCTGTCTACAAGCCTCTAAGAGTACATAATTTTGATAAAGGCCGGGATAGAGTCCCGCCATACCAAACAATACTCGTCTAAATCATACTAATCAAACAAGCAACTTCGAAGCAAATTGAGCGCACCAACATCTTCCGTTGAGCTGATAGCCCATTTGGAGGGCTCTCGACCTGTCTATCGGGACCTGCGGGCATGAAACGCAGCGTCCCCAGGCAAAAAGGGACGTCAGTACGAATAATGTACTGAGTATGTAAGACACATCAATAAGTACATAACATACATAGAAGAAATATAGAGTAAATGACTCAACCTGTAAGTATAGATAGCTCTGTAAATCATGAAATATTTATAACGTCATGCATATGCATATAAATGTCATGTAATGCATAGGTACATGTTTCATAACATCATCAGGCCTCTGAAGGCATCCCATCATATCATTTCGGCCACTGTGGGCAAAATCATCAACGTATACCAGCTGATCAGGTGGTGGTGCGTATATAACGCTGTAAAATCCCATATAAATATAATATACATATAGACGCGTATATAACGTCATCTGGTCATGGGTCAATGTACATGTATAAATGCATGAAATGTATACGTTAATAAGATTTTCTCGGAATGCCATAAAAATCAGTATGCCTTTCGGATAAACTTTATCAAATACGTATTTTTCTGAGACCCATGAACAGAAGATATAATGATAATTCACATGGGGAATCAAGAATATAGAAACCCCTGATATTTCTATGAATAGAGTCATTTATGAAAGTTGTACATTTGCTCGTTTCGTTTTTATTTATATGGATCATGCCAAAAAGAAATAAGGGATAGCCTTAACATACCTGAGTAGATTCTCTTGACAATCCTCTAACACCCGTTAATTGCGACAAAATACGGAACAAATTGTATGAAAGCTTGAAGCAATAACGTTTCTTATGCAAACATCATCTTGGCTGAAATTTTCCTTAAGTAATTATGATATTAAAATGTATCCTTAACTATGAAAAGAGTTAGGAAAGTCTTGGTGAAGTTTGAAGAGATTATGCTTAACAGAAACGTTAGAATTGAGTTACTGAAGTTATGGAAGCTTTTGTTAAATGTCTTGGAATTAAAGTATTGTTGGAAAATAAAAATGTTAAGCATGAGATGCCTTGTAACAAACATACTAGATTGCCACATAATCTAAAATGACTCTTAGTCATTTGATTAGAATTTGGCTTATGCCACGTTACTTTTCCCATCATTATCCAAAGTTTTTTAATTAATTTAATTTGGTAATATCCCGCTACCCGATAATTAAGAATTGTTTCAAATTACTTAAAATTTTACTTATTTTTAATACACATTATATATACCACTATTACGATTATATGGTAACTTTTATGGTACTAGTTCGTAAATATCGGGTATTAACCCTCGGCTCGTATTTTATCCCAACAAGGCAAACTTAACGAAAATTCATTTTCTTTGACTTGCTTCCCCTATCACCTTCACGAATTTACTTATTACTTGTTTCAAATAGCATAATCCTTATAATCTCCAAATAATATTTTCCGTGGACTGATGTCAATTACCTTACGAAAAATTCAACATACAATACTACAGGGTGCAACATCGTCGTAATTTAATATTGCGAAGCGTAACATCATCGTAATATAGTACTGCGGGACGTGACATCTCACTTCCGAACTCTCATTAATTAATTTATTTATGGCGTATTTTCATGTACGAAAATATGGGGTGTAACATCATCGTCCTCGAATGCTGACTGATGCGCTTATCTTTCTCATATCCCATAGCTCTTGCGAATACTTTAGTAGTCCTTTTTCCATCTAGGCAACTATTCTGTGAATAAGTCCAAATGCCAGGGCATTCCCCCCTTTAGGTCTCTTTCCTACGCCATGAAGCGTGATCGAATTCCTTCCAGTCTTGTAACTGTTTCTACCTTCCATAATGCGGCTTCTACGATACTGACCTTGTAAGTATGCCTATGCGACTCTCCTCTCCTTTTTTCTCCAGCTTTTATCCAATCTTCAAGTTTCTCGCTTGGTGTTTTGTCGAACTTACGAATATAACTATATCTTATTTTATAGACCTGGTTATCCATTCGTATGACTTTACTGCATCTATGTAGGTCATACTACACCATAACTCTTACCTCGAATTCTCGTTACTGAGGTCCACTACCAAATCCCAGGTTACTTTCATTGATTATCCCATACGTATAAATCTATATCCTCCAATGCTTCCACATTACTGTTCATCTTAAGAATGACGGCCTAATCCCCTCTCATACTTTATAACTTTTATCCATCCATTGTTTATTCACCTCAATTTTGATTCATAATCCACCCCTGATAACTTAACCTTTTATGTAATATTGCCGCTAGAATTCACGTTTTATTGGGGAACATCTGAAATGATTAGATTGATCCACCTAGGGTGATACCCTGCTTTCATAACCGTATCTCAAAGCATCCCAATGTGATTCACCTTACGTGGGTATTTGAACCCTGTCTAATTCATGAGATCCCTTTCTTTTCTTCGTCAAATCATTACTCAATCGAACGCTCAAACGTCATCCTTTGTCTATAATAATTACACCCTCATTCTATTAACATGGAATCATTCCATCTCTTCTAAATGTTATTAGTATTAGACTCCTTTGAGTTCATTCAGGCTATATTGAACTTTCTATAACTTAGAGAAACCATCAGCTTTCTTGTTTTCATGGGTTTAATCCCGAGGACTTATCCATTCTCGTCACCTTCTCACTTTCCCTTTCTCATTCTTACTCCTGTCATAAAACTTTGTCGCTTTAATATACTTTAGCTTGGGGCCTATACATTTCTATTTATACTATTCGCAACTTTCCTTCAACTTGCTTGTACCATAGATTTCCTTAAGTTGTTCTGGGACATCAAGAAAGACATCACATCGTCTCTAACTATTCTTTACTCTCTTGACTAGATTTCTCCGTACTTAGAGACCATAGTATGGAAGGTACGCCACTGACGATGCTGCTATCATTCATGGATATTGAATCCTAGTGTTACCAGCCTTCTATCCGAAGCATGGACTATTCACGATCTTCTGCCTTTGAGTATCTTGTACGTTGTTCACCTTTACCTTACTTACCTTAAAATCTCGCATCATATCTTTTTATCTCTTTCATGAACTCCCTTCCACATAGGTATAATTCACGTCCATAACTTGAACTCTATTATAATACTTGCACCTCTGGTGCCTATACAATCTGGTGGGAGCTCCATACTGAATTCTTATGAGGCTCGTAGTTTTCTAACTGGCTTTATCATAGAACCGTTATAGAATATGGTGGTTATACTATCCCTTTGGTACCTCTGATATTAAGAGTGATCCTATAATGTTCTCAATCACGATTCCTATAATTTTTGGGGTCCAATAATCAGATTCCTGATTTACTTTGTTGATGTATCTCTTTAGTTTCCTCCTCCTTCTGATCAGCCTTTATGTAGGCTTAAGCTGCCTCCCGATATGCAGTTCATGGTATTAGTTATTACGTTTAGCCTTTCATGGGCACTGAGGAATATCCATGATACAGTCCTCTGTCTATGACCTGGGCTCAATTATTTCTTTTAACTTATACCGAAATTTTCTACGACTGTATATGCTGCATGTATAAAACTCCAAACTCTTAAGTGCGTTCATAACGTAGCTAACTATGGATCATGAATCGAATAATTCTTTTTGTTCCATCTCATCTTTCTTCAAACGTAAGTAATTACTTTTCTTGGTCTTTCTGCCTCCTTCTTGCGTGCATAATTAGCTTATCTTGGTGCCCAGGCATATTGGAATTCCATAGAACTCATAAGATCTTGAATATCACTTCTGATTTTACTTCCTGTTCATTAGCCACAGTAGGTGTCATTTTCTTTTGGAGTGCATACAATGTTGTTGTAAGACTGTCGTTATAAGACCATTTCCTCCTTAGGTCACCCATCTTAGGCTGAAACCTTCTTCCTTATTTTCTCAGCTAGTCTTTTGTTATAGTACTTAGGGAGAACCCTTGACTCTTGTAAAGCTGTGAGTATATTATGGAACTTTTGATGTCCTTCCTTTCCTATAATTATCCGTAGTTGCTTACCTCCATACCCTTGTGCTTGTAGGGTTGCTTCTGAACTAATATTTTGACGGTTTTCCCAGTGGCTTTCTATTTTATTTCAGTAATACTTATATGGTACATTTAACTACGCCGACTCTTATCTGAATATATCTAAAGTATTACAATGATATTACTGCGAGGCTGAATTCACTATATTGGGCTTTACTATGCTTATCCTGCACGATTTGCTGATTTGTCTGTATTCTCTTGTCTAGCCATTAACTAGGCTCTTCCTGAATCAACTACTAACTACTCGTTGGCCCATTCTCATATCAATATTCCGCGTAATATTCCTTGATTTATTTCCTTTGTCTTAACTTACGTCTCCTACTGGCTCTTTATTTATCAATAATATCTCAGGCAGGAACCCTTACTTCCTCTCCTTGACTTCGTGCTTACATAATGTTTTGGAATCATAGCATATCTGTAACATTTGAATAAGTGCAATCTCATCCCTTTCTCATTATTATCGCATCATTACTTTATCGTTCCATAGTTACTTGATCCACTTAATTCTGACTTACTGCCACATCAGTCCATATTCCCCCCTTCAGGGGAGTACTAAGAGTTGAAGCCACGAGGATCTACCTATAGACGTGTCACCTCTTTATCTTTGGCGTCTTTTCACATCATCGATGACCCTTCCTTGCCTCGCGGCAATCCTTCTGTACCAAGGATAACAAAATTCCTTCTTCATGATGGCAACACCTAGTGTAATTGGCACACACAGTTCCTTAAGTTTAGCTTTATTCATATTGCTTGTTTTAGGGAAGCGTCTACCTGAATGACCATTCTCTGAATTTCTCATGAATCTTTTTCTTTGGTCCATTCTATTACCGCCAAAACGAAATCTGAAATTCCCATGATGCCGAGTATTATCCAATCACTCAGTCCCTAATTCATGTTTAGTTTATCTTGTTTACCAACCCATACTTATTTCTATTACTCTGGGGATTAACTCTCCATTCTGGTAGTCGTGTTGGAGTCACGAACTTATTTCTCGAAATGAGGATATAACTTTATGGCCTATACTTTTTTGTTTTCACAAGGTCTGGCTCCTCTCGTCTTTTCCTTCACTTGACTATATATCCTATAATACCATCACATTTTTTTTCTACCGTTGTCATCCATGCATCACATCTTACTCATAATGCTTCATTAACTCTCTTCTCATTTCCTGCTAACATTTCTGTCTAACACTTCATTTTGAAATTTTCAACAGTACATTCCTTTGTTTTTAGTTCCTCTTGCTCCATCTACTGGCTCTTCGGGTTGCCTAACATTCTTTCTTTACTAGGGACGAAGCCATACTAAGGTAACATTTATCCTTTGAAGGCTTCCAGTGCCTTTTTTTTTATAGTACTCATATCTAGCTGTATTATTTCAGAGTGTACCATCTGGGTGTCTCACAAGGAGATTTTGTTAGCACATTTACAATATCCTTTGGAAATGTCAACTAACGCAAGCAATCCAACCATCATTTTGGGTTATTCTAACCCCAGTCGGTTCCTGAAATTCGTCCTGCTCTTAACTATTTCTGTTAGCTCCCATGGAGGATAATTGAGGTGGGTGTGACTAATTGTACATACTTCTGTTATAATTGAAGGTATCTCAAAATTCTTATATTTCTCTGCTTGAAATGTAAATACTGTTAATCTTTATTAACTGGGTAACGGGTACCCTTCTTCACCTTACTTCTTTTATTTTCTGAAACTTGTGTCTACCTTCCGATTCTCTTATTCCTTTTTACCGTAAGAGTGGATAGACATTCTTACCTTAGGGATCCTCATCAAGAAACTTACACGTCTTAGTACACACATGATCTGCTGAATACCTCAAATTTATCCATCATAAACGTGATGAAAAAATCGAGTTCCTCTGACTCAACTCTTCCATAACTATATCTCTTATCAACCGTCTTTCTGGATGTAGGTATCGTCTTATTACGAATAAAATAGAAGTTAGGAATTTGAATTCTTACAACTGAGCTCTACCACACGATCTAGAGTAAGAAGAAAGAGGGACAGTCCTAACGCCCTGTAGCCTCATGCTTATAAGTGTGGTGCACGACACACCCATAAACAAGACTCTACTAGACACGCCTTGTAGAATTCCTAGGACATAATTGCTCTGATACCACTTTTGTCACGACCCAAACCAATTGGACCGCAACGGGCACCCAGAACCTTACTCAACCGAGAGCCTACGTAACGTATCTTTCATACCATACTATCATAGGTAAATGAGCCAGAGAGGCTGTTGTGAGATAAGTAGAATAAAACATGGGGAAAATACTCGACATAGATCGACCCAGTCTGATATAAAAACTTACATACGTGACATATGGGTCTATAAGGACAACGTAATCATTTGTAAATTCAAAACATAGGACAACAAGGCCATACAACTAATCGTATACATGACATCTGTCTACAAGCCTCTAAGAGTACATAATTTTGATAGAGGTCGAGATAGAGTCCCGACATACCAAACAATACTCGTCTAAATCATACTAACCAAACAAGCAACTCCGAAACAAATGGAGCACACCAACATCTTCCGCTGAGCTGATAGCTTATTTGGAGGGCTCTCGACATGTCTATCGAGAACTGCAGGCATGAAATGCAGCGTCCCCAGGTAAAAAAGGACGTCAATACAAATAATGTACTGAGTATCTAAGGCATATAAATAAGTATATAACAGATATGGAATAAATATAGAGTAAATGACTCAACCTGTAAGTATAGATAGTTCTGTAAATCATGAAATATTTATAATGTCATGCATATGCGTATAAATGTGATGTAATGCATAGGTACATGTTTCATAACATCATCAGGCCTCTGAGGGCATCCTATCATATCATATCGGCCACTGTGGGAAAAATTATCAACGTATACCAGCTGATCAGGTGGTGGTGCGTATTAACGCCGTAAACCTTTTCCCATATCCCATATAAATATAATATACATATATACGTGTATATAACGACATCTGGTCATGGGTTAACGTACATGTATACATGCATGAAATGTATACGTTAATAAGATTTTCTCGGAATGCCATAAAAATCAATATGCCTTTCGGATAAACTTTATCAAATACGTATTTTTTTGAGACCCATGAACAGAAGATATAATAATAATTCACATGGGGAATCAAGAATACAGACACCCCTGATATTTCTATGAATAGAGTCATTTATGAAAGTTGTACATTTGTTCGTTTCATTTGTATCACATGGATCATGCCAAAAAGAAAGAAGGGATAGCCTTAACATACCTGAGTAGATTCTCTTGACAATCCTCTAACACCCGTTAATTACGACAAAATACGGAACAAGTTGTATGAAAGCTTGAAGCAATAACGTTTCTTATGCAAACACCATCTTGGCTGAATTTTTCCTTAAGTAATTATGATATTAAAATGTATCCTTAACTATGAAAAGAGTTAGGAAAGTCTTGGTGAAGTTTGAAGAGATTATGCTTAACAGAAACGTTAGAATTGAGTTGCTGAAGATATGGAAGTTTTTGTTAAATTTCTTGGAATTAAAGTATTGTTGGAAAATGAAAATGTTAAGCAGGAGATGTCTTGTAACTAACATACTAGATTTCCACATAATATAAAATGACTCTTAGTCATTTGATTAGAATGTGCCTTCTGCCATGTTACTTTTCCCATCATTATCCAAAGTTTTTCAATTAATTTAATTTGGTAATATCCCGCTATCCGGTAATTAAGAATTATCTCAAATTACTTAAAATTTTACTTATTTTTAATACACATTATATATTCCACTATCATGGTCATATGGTACCTTGTATGGTACTAGTTCATAAATATCGGGTATTAACCCTCGGCCCGTACTTTATCCCAACATGCCAAACTTGGACAAAAATTCATTTTCTTTGACTTGCTTCCCCTATCACCTTCACGAATTTACTTATTACTTGTTTGAAATAACATAATCTTTATAATCTCCAAATAATCTTTTCCTTGGACTGGTCAATTACCTTACGACAAATTCAACGTACAATACTAAAGGGTGCAACATCGTCGTAATTTAATACTGCGAAACGTAACATCATCGTAATGTAGTACTGCGGGACGTGACCTCTCACTTTCGAGCTCTCATTAATTAATTTATTTATGAAATATTTTCATGTACGAAAATATGAGGTGTAACATCCAGCATGAACCAGGTCCATACATAGTGTACACAAACACGAGCAGATTCGAGCATACGGGATGCACGTAAAGGAGATAAGCTTAAGTTTTTATATCTGATCTCTTGATCGAAAAGGTTGCAAATGATAAGGAGAATGACTCCTTACTCTAAGAGAATTTTATCCAAGATAAGGGAGGAGTTAGAAGGTGAAGATAACTAGAACTCTTCCACCAAGGAAGAGTATCATTAGAACTTCAGTTATTTCCTATTCTACTAACTCTATATATTGCAGGATGTTCCCCTTGTACATGGACGCACAAACACTGAAGTTAAACGTGAGTTGAGAGCAAAATAGCAAGGAATTTTGTAAGCAATTCTTGTGTGATTCAAGTGTACGAACCTGAAGCTACATGAACTAGATAGAAGAACCAGTTCAAAGTATATGTCATTTATTCTAGTTCAATTGTAGTAGGAATTTTCATATTATACCTTTAAGCTTTATCTAGAAGCAAGTGTATTATGTACTCTGAGTATTCAAGTTAGAGTTAACTTGAAGTTGTCGCAACAGTTAGAGGCTGGTTGCTACAACGGGATTAGAGGTAATCCTTAGGTTTACAAAGAGTTTTGTATGTCTTTTGTGGCTCAGTGATTTAGTGAAGTGTTGAGGAAAATCCTACTGAGTAGTAGGTCGTGGTTTTTCACTTTTTGAGACAGGTTTTTTCCACGTAAAAATACTTGTGTTCTTTACTTTCTACATTTACTATTTCTGCACCAGTAGTATAAGGAATACACAGAAGAACCAGGTCCTTCTATAATTAGTGCACGCGAAAACTGGACACCACACAAATGACCCCCCTTCTGTGTGGTATTGATGTATAAAAAATCAATTGGTATCACTGGAGGTTCTCCTTGAAGAGGCTTACACCTTAGGAGAAAATTAACATGAGTGCACCACCAGGAAACTGGGAAGGGCAATCTACTGCAAGTTCACCACTCTTTAATGGCCAATACTACTCCTAGTGGAAAAATAGGATGAGAGATCACATTATAGAAGAGGACTATGAGTTATGGGACATTGTCACTAATATCCCACTGGCTACCTTGAAGATAAATGCTGAAGGAGTAGAGGTGCAAAAGACAAGAGCGGATTGCAGTGCTGAGAACTTGAAGAAATGGGAGAAGAATGCTAAAGCCAAGAAATTGCTTGTTTGTGGACTTGGTCCAGATGAGTACAACAACATCCAAAGTTGTACCGTTGCTAAGCAAATTTGGGACACATTTCAATGTGGCTCATGAAGGAACACCTCATGTGAAGAGATTCAGAGGAACTCTATTGTATTCTCAATATGAGAACTTTGCTATGAAGGAAGGAGAAACCATTCAAGAGATGTACACAAGGTTCACTACACTGACAAATGAATTAATGTGTCTTGGAAGGATTATTCCAAAAGAAGATAGAGTCGAGAAGATACTGACTAGGTTTTGCCTCTCACTTGGGAGAGAAAAATAACTACCATTCAGGAATCAAAGATTATCGCCACTCTCCCACTGTATGAATTAATTGGAAATCTTACTGCCTATGAACTTAGGAGACAAACCATGAAAATGGATGTACCTAAGAAGGAAAGGAGCTTGGCATTCAGAATCACTGAAGGTTATGTTCTTGAATATGATGAAATGGCTATGATCACCAAGGAATTCAAGAAGTACCTGAGGAGAGGAAAAGGTTCCTCAAGAAGTGAAAACTATAGCAAGTCAAAAGCTCCTGAGAAGAAAACCAATGATGGTTGCTACAAGTGTAGAAGGACTGATCACCACATCAAGAACTGTCCTCAATGGGAAATTGAATGGAAGAAGGAAAGATTTGAACGAAGGAACATGTTCAACCCAAGAAAGCAACAACAAAGGATCAACCAAGGCTATGGTCGCTGCTTGGGGAGAAAGCTCAGATGATGATGATGAGGATGGACAAGCACTTATGGCCATCGGAGAATCTGATGAAGAAACTGAGGTCCAAGTGAAGGGGGTAAGTCAAATATGGTACATGGATAGTGGTTGCTCAAAGCACATGACAGTAAACAAGAACCAGTTCCTTTCACTTGAGGACCTTAAATGAGGTAATGTATCCTTTGGAAATAGGAAGAAAAATGAAATCATTGGGGTTGGAAAGGCAGGTAAGACTGATTCTCACTCTATTGAGAACGTTTACTTGATAGATGGACTAAAGTACAGTCTAATAAGTGTATCACAATTATGTGATAGAGGTAACATAATAGCATTCACCCCTACCAAATGCTTTGTGATTAATCTTACCACTCACAAGATAGTTTTGTAGGGAAAAAGAGTGAACAACATATATGTTGTAGATCTTTCTACACTTTCAGAAAATGAATTCACTTGATTAATCTTGTTGGATAATGATCCCCTCTTTTGGCACAAGAGACTTGGACATGCCAGTCTAAGTCAACTCAATAAACTAGTCTCCAAGGACTTGGTGATAGGACCGCCTAACATTAAATTCAAGAAAGATAAAGTTTGTAAGGCTTGTGCAAAGGGATAGCAGTTAAGATCCTCTTTTAAAATCAAGAAAATGGTAAGCACCACCAGGACGATGGAACTGGTCCATATGGATCTTTGTGGACCAATGAAAACATTAAGTAGAGGGGGTAAGAGATATGTGATGGTGCTTATTGATGATTACTCTAGGTTTACTTGGACATTATTTGTAACATCTAAAGATGAAGCATTTGACATGTTCACTTCTTTTGTTAGAAAAACTTAAAAACAACTAGGTAATCAACTTGTATCAGTCAGGTCTGATCATGGTACTAAATTTGAGAATGCTTAATTTGCTGAATTTTGTGATGAGCATGGAATAGATCATAGTTTTTCTGCTCCTAGAACTCCACAACAAAATGGAGTTGTTTAAAGAAAGAATAGGACACTTGAAGATATGGCTAGGGCTATGCTTCTTTCTTGTAACTGCCCCATAGTTTTTGGGCAGAAGCTGTGAACACTGCATGTTACATCACAAATAGGTGCATGACTAGACCTCTTGTAGAGAAGACTCCCTATGAGTTACTTAAAGGGAGAAAGCAAACATATCCCATCTTAGGGAATTTGGATGCAAGTGCTTTGTGCACAATAATGGTAAAGACTCGCTAGGTAAGTTTGATCCCATAAGTGATGAGGGAGTATCCTTGGGATATTCTTCACATAGTAAATCTTATAATATCTATAAAAAAATAACTATGTGTATATAAGAAAGTGTACATATGGTTTTTGATGAAAAAAACATTCTTTCTGAGAGGAAGGAACATGATAATGAAGTAATTGAGTTGGTAAGAAACTCAAATGAAACCACAGCCTAGACTGAAGTTGCACTAGAGGAAGGAACAGGTCCTCCACACAGGGAAACTTGGAAGGGGGAACTAAACAAAGAGGAAGTGATCCTCAAATCTCGAGGGAACCTGTCCATGAACCTGTTCCTCAACAACAAAACTTTGAAAGAACATATAGGGGAAACCAGTAGGTTGTGAAACCTTACAAATATCAAAGTTCTCATCCCATTGAGAATAATTACTGATCCAACCTCTGGAATCAAAACTAGATCTTCGTTGAAGAATCTTTGTGCTTTTGATGCTTTTTTAGCTCTTATTGAACCTAAAAATGTTGCTGAAGCTTTGTGGTTGCAAATTGGGTGAATTCAATGCAAGATGAACTCAACCAATTTGAGAGAAGTCAAGTTTGGCATCTGATACCAAGACCCAGGGACAAATCAATAATTGGCACAAAATGGTTCTTCAGAAACAAACTTGACGAAGATGGAACAGTTACAAGAAACAAGGCAAAATTGGTGGTTCAAGAATATAGCCAAGAGGAGGGCATAGACTTTGATGAGACCTTTGATCTAGTTGCAAGAATGGAAGAAATTAGACTACTTATAGCCTTTGCTGCTTACATGAAATTCACTCTCTATAAGATGGATGTCAAGAGTGCCTTCCTCAACGACTATCTAAAGGAAGAAGTGTTTGTCAAGCAACCTCCTAGTTTTGAAAGCAAGGAATGTACTGATCATGTGTACAAGCTTGACAAGGCATTTTATGGGCTCAAGCAGGCTCCAAAAGCATGGTATAAAAAGTTATCAAAATTCCTGCTTGAGCATGGCTACAAGAGAGGTAAAATTGACAATACTTTATTCTTGAAAGAGAAAGGTAAAGATCTCTTGGTAGTTCAGATATATGTTGATGATATAATCTTTGGAGCAACTACTGATAAGTTAAGTAAAGAATTTGCTAAATTCATAGGGAGTAAATTTGAAATGAGTATGATGGGTGGGGTTAATTTCTTCTTAGGCTTACAAATTAAACAAAATTCAAATGGAACTATGATCCATCAGAAGAAGTATGTGAAAGAGTTGCTTAAAAGGTTTAAAATGGAAGATTCCAAAGAAATTGATACTCCCATAGCAACAACCACAAAATTGGATGTAGATAAACTCGGTTCATCTGTTGATCAGAAGTTGCATAGGGTAATGATTGGCTCTTTGTTATATATCACTACTAGCATACCTGGCATTATTTTCAGTGTAGGCCTTTGTGCTAGATTTCAGGAAAATCTGAAGGAGTCTTACTTGACTGCTGTCGAGGATCTTGAGATACCTAAAAGGCACCACTGGCCTTTGTCTATGGTGTCCAAAATCTAGTAATTTCAACTTAGTGGGATATGCTAATGTTGATTATGCAGGTTTTCTTGTGGATAGAAAGAGCACCTAAGATATGAAACACTTTCTTGGCTCATGTATTGTGTCTTGGGCCACCAAAAAGCAAAATTATGTGGCCTTATCTACTGTTGAAGCTGAGTATGTTGTTGCTGCCTCATGTTGTGCTCAATTGATGTTGATCAAAAAATAATTAATGGACTTTGGGATTGATATAGGTTGTATTTCCATCTTTTGTGATAACACTAGTACAATTAGTATGACCAAGAACCCGATCATCATAAAAGGACTAAACACATAGATGTGAAGTATCACTTTTTGAGGGACAACTATGAAAAGGGTTTGATCACTGGGGAGTTTTGTTCTACTAGCAAGAAAATAGTTGACATCTTCACAAAATCTCTAAGTAGAGATCACTTTGAAAGGAACATGTTAGAATTAGGGATGATTAAGATCACCTAAAAGGACCAGTTCAAATTTAAAAAAAATGGTTAGAAAATCTGAAAATTTTGTACTTTATTAGATTAGATTTTGCTCCGTCTCATACTTTCATCAATATACTCTTGTGCCATGTGTTAAAATGAATCATTAATCTCTAATGATCTTATCTTTATTTTCTTGGAAAATTCAGACTTACACAAGAGATTTCTCAGTGAAAAACCCGATTCATTAAGATTACATGGTACATATTCTCCACTCTGCATATTTTGAAATAATTATATATGGATTATGATCAAGAGGAGAGTCCCATTTAATCCTAACCTCCTTGATCTTATCCGTTAAAGAAATGAACCAGTTTCATTCAAAAGAGTAAAAACACAATAAGTGCCTAGATTCTAGGAGAGTCATAAATGTCTCTTCAAACTGGCTCCCATTTTGATTAGACCTCTGAACTTCTAAAAAAGTAGTTGTTACCAAGTTAAACTCTTTATCTTTATATTGATTAGGCCTTAGTTGTTTCTTCACTTCAAATCTCAAAGCCATCAAAATTCTCTATATCCTCCCTCATCTTCCAAACACACACATATTCATATTCTCTCATACCCAAACATAGAAATGGCAAACCCTTCTGAAATTCCTTCATCACCACCCAAGGAAACAACACCCACACCATCCATCACACCTTAAACCACACCCACTTTTAAGAAAGGAAGGTTCAAGATGCTGGCTCAGAAGGTTGTTGCGGAAAGAACAAATCAAGAAAATCAATAAGCATTTGAGGGCAAGTAAAGGAGTTGAATCCCAAAAATTTGAAGACTCTTTCAAATCTGCAACTGAGGGGGAAGAAACTGTTTCATCTGAAATAGTGCAGGTACAATCTAGTCTTAAAGTTACATCTGAAGTAACCTCTGAGGTTACTGCAAATTTGGAAACTAGATTTGTTCTGGTGGGAAAAACGACTGGGGTAGAGACTGCTGAGTCTGCAAAAATGGATGGTAAAAATAACAAGAGAAAAGAAAATGAGAGTGAGGGCGCTCAAGGTAAAGTGAGGGTAATGGGACAAAGAGTGGCTAAATCTTCACCTACTCATGTTGGTTTGACTGACGCAATTGGAGTTATGGAAGGAGGGAGTGAGGAATCGGCTGGAAAAGAAGAAACTGTGAAAGAAAAATGGGGAAGTAGATCTGGAGAAGCTGCTGACGAGTTGATTAGATTGGGGAAGAAGGTTCAAGAACCTGTTCCATCTGAGTAGGAACCCCTTGAAGACTTACTAAAAAAGGTGTCTGCCAGTTACAATCCTACAAAGAAAATAAGTTCAAGAGTTAAAGTCTGTGGTACTGCTAGGGCAAAAAAGAAAAGAAAGGCTGCCTCGTCTATCCCTGTAGAGACTCCTCCTACAAGAGGAAGAGCAACAAGGAGTCAGAAGAAGCAGAGTGAGGCTGAACTGGAAAAGGCCTTAGAAGAAAGTAAGAGAAAAGCTACTGCTAAGGGAAAGAAGAAGGTGGTTGAGCCAGTTGAAATTGATGAGTTGGACCTGGTTCTTCAGGATGAAGAGGAGGCAGAAGAAATTGAGAGTACGACTCTAAAGGCAAAGAAAGCCAGAATTTTCACAAAGAAGTCTGTTTCAAAAACAAAGTCTACGGAGCCCTCTACTTTGGCTGAAAGAACCAAGTCTGCATTAAAATCTAGATAAGAGAATATAGTGGAGGAAGAAGAATGGAGTGGAGAAGAAGAAGAAGAAGAAGAAGAAGAAGAAGAAGAAGAAGAAGAAGAAGAAGAAGAAGAAGAAGAAGAAGAAGAAGAATTTGATGCTGAGAAGGACAAGATGGTTAAGTTTGGGAAGAGAGCCATCTTGAAAGGTAGACTCCTCTCGGACTTGGAGGAGAAAGGTATGTTGATGCTGCTGGAGAAGTTACCATTGTAGGGTTGGAAGGACATGGTCCTTCAGTTGGATGAGAAACTTGCCAGAACTGAGATAGTGGAGTTCATGAAAAATTGTGAGATGAAAAATGATAGATTTACCAGTGTGGTGAAGGGAGTGACAGTGAGCTTCAATGAAAAAGAACTAGGAAAGATCTTGGGTGTGCCTGTTGTAGGGTACAATGAATACAAGAAACTCAAATGGCCAAGTCTAGAGGATCTCCCTACTGCCCTTTCCATTACAAGAAATTTTGGTGACAATGAAGAAGAGCTTGAGCCCAAGGCTATATACAAAAGTGAGATGAAGCCACCCCACAAAGTGTTGTTCGAATTTGTTAACAAAGTTGTGCTTCCTAGTAGGGGTGGGCATTCGGTACTTCGGTTCGGTATTTAAGAATTTCGGTTCGGTATTTCGG
>ML365037.1:0-15440 GCA_005239505.1 Nicotiana paniculata | reverse complement strand
TATATATATATATATATATATATATATATATATATATATATATATATATATATATTTAAATTTAAGATATATTTTTTTTATGTATATTTCACATGTCTAAATGTCTAATTGAAGATGTACTTTTTGTGTATATTTTTTTTATATTTTATATGTGTTAATTCAATGTGTATTTTTTATATATACGTTTTGTATATATGAACGTATATTATTATTAAAGTAAGATCTTTATGCTAAGAAAGAAAGAAAGAAAGAAGAGAAAAATTTAAGAAAGATGATTAAAAAGAAAACGAATGGAACAAATTTAGAAAATATATTGACTTCGGCAGAAAACAAAATTAAGAAGATGAAGAAAAAGAAGAAAAGCTAATAGATAAAGAGAAAAGAAAGGCATGATTTTTGCACAGAGAATTATTGACTTTACATTCAAATTGCTTATGTTTAGGGATTAATAATCAATATTTCTATTTTAATGGAACTATGTGCTACAAATATAAATATTTTCCTGCCACAACTGTAATATTGGATTTCATACTAAGAATTTGTTATATTTCTTTTAAATTGTGACATTTATGTAAAGTTCTCTTTACCAAATTACTTCCTATAGCTATGTTTTCAGTTGTTATAGATTGTATTCAATGTATTTTTGCTATTGTATTCATGAATACAGTAGCAAAACTCGGCAAAAAATAAGGGAATCCAGCTAAGCAGAGAATGTATTCGACTGTATTCGCGAGCTGTATTCATGAATACAATAATGGAATTTGCGAAAAAAGGTCTTCAGCTGTTTAAAAACGGTAAGTGAATCAATTAACGCGATAGACTCTTAATATAACTCATCAAACTCAATTATAACAAACAAATTTGTATTTCCAGTTATAGAAATGATTCTCAACCGAAAAACGCCCTAAAAACAGAGCAATCTTCAGAGATTCAATCCATCCTTTCTTTTTTTAGTGGTATCTTTACTAAAAAAAATTTTAGTGGTATCTTTACAAATAGTTTTGTATATTTAAATTATATAATTACATTGAAGACAGTTAAATACATAAAAATACATTGAATACATGAAGTATAGCAGATAATCTATAGTGCAAAAATATATGAATCATACTGTAGATACATTTGAATACATATATACATTTGAATACGTAAATTATATTAATCAAAAAACCTTTTAAATACATTCATGAAATACAGCGAGACAGTGAATACAATAAAATACATGGAATACAGCTAGATATATTGAAATACAATGAAAAATTAGATAGTAAATACAATGAAATATATGGAATACAACGAGATACATTGAAATACAATGAAAAAAAGGTAACAGGCTCTTCAAGGCAAAGCAACTACTTCTTTTTTTTCTTTTGCCGTTTTATTTTTGCATTCCTTCACCTTGTCAAAATCTTCTTCTTACAATCTCGTAGAATGAAATTGAATTAGTTGGACCGTGAATTTTGAATAACGAGTAGTTAAGCAAAAAAATCACTTCTCTACTTTCCATTCAAAATGGCGTAAAAAATGTTGGATCTTAGAGTTTTTAAACTTCAACTATTTTAGATCGTCACGTTTGGAAACCAAATGGTTTTCTAATGTAATCATCACTTCAGAAAAAGAAGAAGGTATCGCCAGCCGGAGGAGGGGGTTAGGGGTGACACAACAATGAAGGGGGGAAGTGGTCGCGCGGCCAGATTTATCGTTGACGGAACACAGCACCTGCTAGGGTCTCTAAAAGCAATGGAGGAAAAAATTGGGGGAAAAAGAGAAGAAAGAGAAAAGAGAAAGGAGGAGAGAATGAAGAGAGAGGGAGAGAGAAAAATAATATACAACGTATTTAATGGCTTAAAGGTAGGAAGTGGTCATAAATAGATATTTTACTATAAAAATTAAAAGGTAGCTATAGGAGATAATTTTTTAAAAGGGTATTTATTTATAATAAATAAGGTATCAACATTTACTATATGAGGTAAAATTTCCTAAATGAATCCTATTAGGCCCAATCCATCAAAGATCTAACCCAAATAAGTAAGTCCATCAGCTTCTCAATCTTAAAGACTTCCACTCTATTAAAATTACAATAGCATATATTACCTGGAGGATTTCACACAGAGTTGTAATTTGCTGTGATGACCCCGAGGGTCATCTTATGATTTAAGATGTCATTCCGGGCTCATTAGCCTTAAAAAAATTAATTTTATTCCCTCAATTTGTGTGCGCAGCCCGGGCATGAATCCGAAAAACCTCTGTGTGAAAATATAAGAAATACAAATTTTTAGAGTTAAAACTTTGATTTTAGTTGGCTTTGGTCAATATTTTGAGTAAACGAACTCGGACTCGTGTTCCGACGGTCCTGCGAGGTCCGCAGTAAAATATGAAACTTGGGCGTATGCCCGAAATTGAATTATGAGATCGCTAACTTTAGAAATGAATTTTTGAAGAAAATTGTTATACTAAAATTTAAAGGAATAAAAAATGAATTAATGTTTGAACTCGTTGGTATCGAGCCCGTATTTTGGTTTCGGAGTTTGGTACAGGTTTGTTATAATGGTTAAGTCTTATCTGTGAAATTTGGTGAAAATCGGAGTTCATTTGACGTGATTCGGACGTCCGGTTGGGAAAATAGTGAATTTGAAGTGTTCTTGAGAAAATCATGATTTTTTATGTTAAATTCGTAGTTTTAGGTGTTATTTTTGTGATCTGATCGCACGAGTAAGTCCGTATGATATTTTTAGACTTGCGTGCATGTTCGGTTTGGAGACCTTAGGGCTCGGGTGAGTTTTGGATAGACTACGGGGTGTTTCGGACTTATAAACTTCTGCTGTCATAACTGTTTTTGGTGCACTGACTCTTTCTTCTATGCGATTGCGAAGCTTCTCCCGCGATCACGAAGAGTAAAAAAAAACTGGGGATCATTTTGTACTACACGAAACGTAACCTGGGTCGCAAACACGAAGCACTGAGGGGATTACCCTTCGCGAACGCGACCAGGCTATCGCGAACACATTGAGTTATGGGCCTAAGGGAGGGGAGCTTCGAGTTGCTCTTTGCAAACACTACCATGGGGCCGCGAACACGGTGGTCATCTGAAGCAAAGCTTAGCGAACGCGTTCTATACCTCGCGAATGCGATGGCCATTGGGTCGTAACTCTACGCGATCGCGACAGGCCTATCGCAAACGCGATGAAGGCCTGTCCAGTGTTTTTAAAACAGAACCAAAAACGGGAATAAACCATTATTTCATATTTTCAAAATCAAGAAGACCTAGAGGCGATTTTCAATATACAAGTTCTTCCCCAAAGTGTTGGTAAACGATTCTAAACTATTTTCTTTCTATTACCCATTATTTTTCATCGCTTTTCAATCAAAAATCAAGGGTTTTCATGGTAGAAATTGGGGGTTTGGGTAGAATTAGAGAATTTTGTAAAATTAGAATTTAGACCTCGAATTGGGATCAGATTTCGAAACTAAGTACATATTCGGGCTCGGGGGTGAATGGGTAAAAGAAATTTGGTCTGAACCCCGAGTTTGGATCAAGCGGGCCGGAGATCAGTTTTTAACTTTTTTGGGAAAACATAGGAAAACCATAATTTTGCATTAAAGTTAGTTCCTTTAGCACTAATTATGATTAGATAAAAGTGAGTTGGAGGTGAATTCGAAAGGAAAAACTGTAATTGAGCAGTGAGTGGCCTACGAGATTGAGGTAAGTATTTGGTCTAACTTTGACTTGAAGGATTAGGAATCCCCAACTTAAATGTTGTGTGAAATTATATGTGTGTGGTGTATAGGTGAGGTGGCGAGTACCTATGCGCCACCAAATTATCTGTTTAGCATGTTCCCTTCCCCGTTTCCAATTTATTATATTCCTGTCTTAATTGTTTCATGACTATTGATGCTTCCATGTCTACTTGTTTTTGTCCACTTGTTTTGTTAAATATATTGTTTCACTTATTTGAAAGTATTAATTGTTCCTTAGCTTCGTTATGGTACATTAATGGTTGAGCTGGTAGTCAGTGTTTCATGATACACTCTTGTTGGTTTCGCTGTGTAATAATAATTAGTAAAGTTTCTTAATTGTACAGCTTTCCGTTTACATTAGTTGAGATATAAATATTGTGAAAGATTTTGATCTAAATTGTGAAACCCTTATTATAAATGGTGAAATGTGATTGTCTGGTGGGAGTGGGTTGCACGCTGCAACAAGGAGTAATAAAGGTGGACATGTGGGATCGGGTTGGACAGGTGGCATCGGGTTGCACACCGCAATAGGAGGAATAAGGGTGATATATATGTGTAGGAGTAATAAGGGTGGGCAGGTGGGATCGGGTTGCACGCCGCAACTAGGAGTAATAAGGGAGAATATTCATGTTGTTGTTGGTTATATGATGGAAACTGAAATACCCACTGTTTTATTTATTGTTCTTCATATTCTAATTTTACCGTTATTTAAATTGTAATATGTAAATTCACGTAAGGATTGGTTATAGCTGAGATCTGGAAAGACAGCTGGGTTATTTATTTATTTACTGCAAGTTACTGTTTCATTTAGTTTAGTATTTCCTTGTTGCTTTATTAAACATTATATACAGGTTATATTATAAATGTCCCGCCGTAACCTCGTCACTACCTCGTCGAGGTTAGGCTTGACACTTACCAGTACATGGGGTCAGTTGTACTGATACTGCACTCCGCACTTCTTGTGCAGATCCAAGTTTTGGTCAGAGTTGATTTTGAGTAGTAGCTGAACATTCGCACGGAGACATGAGGTAGATCTGCTGGCGTCCACAGATTCCTGGAGTCTTCTCCATATTATTTATCTACTGTTTTATTTAATTCAAAATAGATTTATATTTTCTTTCAGCCGCATACTTGTAGTATTCTTTAGTAGTTCGTGAATTGTGACTCTAAATCCTGGGTAGCTAGAGATTCATATTAGTTTCGAAGTATAGTACACCATTTAATTTATTATTATTTTGATATTATTTATTGGATAATATTAGTCCTCGTATCATGTTTTAATTATTTTAAATGTTGAATCCTCTAACATTGGCTTGCCTAGCAAGTATGATGTTGTTGATATCCAATTTTTCCTCAATATTATTTTCAAACTTACATATTACTTTTAAAATCATTTTTTATGTGGGTGGTATTTTTCCATAATTTTTCGTATTTTTATCAACTCAGTTTTCTATTTATTTAGTATTTCTGTATTCAGTAATTATTCATAAATTATATTATAAATAATTTCAAAATGTTTTCCAGCTAAATATGTCATTTTTAATCATATTTAATTTTATTAGGTTTTAATCATTTCACAAATTAACCAATTAGGCGCTGTTTAACTATAATTATACCTATTTTGCAACTATGGCCTAATTGCGCATTCATCCGATAATCAGTCTTTTTTGTGTTTTAATATTAGTTAATTACCTTAATTTTCATCTATGTGGCATTAATTTCATTTTTACATAATTATTGGCTATTTTAGTAATTATTTATTTGATTTTATGGGTATTTAACTAATAGCCCCATTTTATTTAAAATCTAGCCTATTTTTAAACCCAACCAATCAGATTAAACCAACCCAATACCCAACCCTTCAGCCCAATTAAATACCCATCCCAGACCCAATTCCATACCCGACCCAACCCAAACCAATCTGAGTCGTTGATCAAATTAGATCAACAGCCCAGATTCCTATTTTCTTAATTAATTCAAACTAACCCCCTCCCCCCAACCCCTCTTATTCTCACCAACTCACATCTCTCTACTCTTATCTCTCTCTCTCTAGTCTCTTCTAGAGACTTCTGTCTCTTCAGCTCTGATGGCTCTCTTCATCTTCTCCGACCACCCCTCGCCGGAGACCCTGAAACCTCCATCGCCCCTACTTCTCATGGCTCTCTTATGCCAGTGTTGTCATCCCTAAGGACCTCAAAGGGCGAGAACCTATCTACTTACACCCCATGGTGTTCCTGTCCACTTCAAGCCTCCAAAGCTTGATTTCGAGTAGGGTTTATGACCCTGAGGCTCGAGCCAGTGCTGTTCGAGGTCTTTCTCATCTTCTCTGAGGTTTTCTGTAAAACCCTAATGTTTGAAACTTTCGATTCTCTTAGATATACCCTAGATCTGTGCTTGTTACATGTTATTATGAGATTTTCCTTAAAGGTTTTCTATTTTTGTCCTAAAAGGTTCTTCACTTCCAACTAGGGTTTTCTAAAATTGTTCTTCGAAAACGATTTCTTCAAATTTAAGTGTTGACCTGTGTTTTCTCATATGCTTAAACGGTTTTGCTAAGTATCGCTTTTAATCACGATTTATTATGTTAAAACTTTAGTTTTAACCCTGTATTCTAATTCTGTGGTGTTTCTATTGAGTTGTTCTTTTGATTTGTATGTGTGCCTGTTTCCCATGAGTAGTTCTTGATTCTTTCTATGCTGTTTCTATTGAGTTGTTATTTATATTTGTATGTGTGTCCATTTTCCATGAGTGGTCCTTGATTATTTCTGTGATTTTACCCTACCATACTTATTAGGGTTTCTGACTATTTATCTTTTGCCTATGTCATGACTACCCTTTGTGATTCTGATTTTGTCTATTACCTGTTTACTGCATTCATGATCATAATGTCATGTACTAGCCTAAATTCCTGATTCTATGTGATTCCTACTTTGTGGTGTTATCGAACCTTTGATTATATTGCTTCTTGCCTAATGTGTGTTTATCCCTCTTAAATCAGCCTATTCTTTTTAACATGCTTGAATCCCTGGATGATTGTGAGTAATACTATACTGATTTTCACACGATATTCTGATTCTGAATACTTCCTTAAATACATGAGGCTTTCCTTTAATCAGCACTAATTTCGGATCCCTGATCCCCTGTGATTGATACCCTTTGCTGATTTCAGACCTTTGAATTATTTTCAGGCCCTATTTTGTGGTTAATTACACTATTTACTGTCTCTTGACATTGTTTCCTTAATTGAAACTTTCTGAACCTAGCCCTAATTACCTATGCTATACTTATTTACACATTTACCTCTTTCCTTACTTGTTACCTGTTTATTACCGTTTGAAGTTAACTCCCTTAATTAAGGGAGTACTTGTATTGATTGATTGCACTGATTGATTCCGAGTCCCATGATTGCTGGACAATTGGACTCCTACCTTATTTTACCTAGCCTTCAATTTGTTATATATATGCTCTCTTTAGGACATACACACACACGAACTGATCTGTTTAATTCTCTCTCTCTCACACAAATAAAAAACTCTCTGCTCTCTCTCTTCTGTGCTAGTTACTACTATTCTAAGTTAGCCGGCTGCAAGCCACGCTAACTATTGTGCATCTACTACTTCCTGTTTGTGTTACTACTTTCTTCACTTCACTGGTATGTTCTAATTTAGATTTCAGTCCTCAAACCAACATGTTTCTACTACTGTTGTAATTCAGTATGCTTCTAATTTGCTTTTACTTATTATTCAGCATGTATCTAGGATCCTGAACTCCCCTCTGCATGTTAAGTTAGGCTTTATTTGTTTATGACCAGCATGTTTCTGTATACTTAGCACATACTTCTTGTGAATCTCCATGCCTATGACTGATACATTAGTTTAATCATGGTCTAAGTTGTTTTAGGTGTTAATCTAACATAGTACTTTACTGTACCCCTAATCCTCTGGACCCTTAGGAGCTTCTGATTGTATTCCTATATGTGTGTTTGCCTGCTACATGTCTTCCCTCACATGATCTGTATTTGTCCCTCAAATCCCATTACCCCTGATTGTGATTGTTGGACTATCCCTGGTCCTTTGTGTGATGTTGAACTTCTATTCCAATTAAATTTCCCTCTTCAAAACTGTTTTCTTACTTACCTTTTCTCAAGGTTGTTTTCTTACTTAAATCCTTTTAAAAAAAATAAAAAGCACTCTCACATATACTCTTAGAAGTCTAGGTTCTGCCCCTTCTGTGTGAGCATTGCCTTGCGACCCATGAGCTCCCTCTGAACTTTGACAAACAGAGGCTGGCCATTCCACACTGCACTTACTCTATTTTGGCTATGAAATCTGGGTGTGAGCACTGCCCGGGAGCCCTTGAGGTCCTTAGAGTACTCTGACACACCCGGATTATGAGAAGGATGTGAAATAATACCTGGCATTGAGGACTTGGAGACTTGAGCCTATTCTGTAGGCTCCCTATAATTAACTTCTTATTTTCCTTCTATTTCAGTTGTGTAATTCGTATTCAATGGCCTGTAATAATTATTTTTAAACAACTCTGGGGTCGGATAGTGACAAATAGATGGGTGATATGCATGTTGTAGTATAATTAAGGGTAAAAAACTTGCCTTTAGATTTATTTTTTTCTATGCGCAATAGCAGTCATGTTTAGGTACACCATGCCATGCATTAGATATCATGCTACTTAGGATGTATGTGTGTTCAACATCTCATCCCCACGCTTAGAAATCCTACCTATAGGATAAATAATTACAATAAAATAAGTTGCTATTACGTGATTCTGCCCATGTTCTGAAATTTCACTAGAAGTATTGTCTTAGGATAAATAAGCTGTAATCATGTTTCATCATGCTATACACGTAGAAGATCCTGTTTTAGGTAAACAACGATTAAAATCTATCACCTATGTTATTCCTGAAACTGTGCATAATGCTATGATTCTATGTGCATTTAGAAATCCTGTTTAAGTTATTATGCATCATGCTGCATTAGATATCATGCTATAGGATTATATCTATTTAACTGCATTTAGTCTAAACACAGAACATTCCCCTGTTCTCAGCAACGAGTAATTAGTATTTGTACATCTTCACACCTAAAATCGCATGTTATTAGCTATAAACAACTTAGAGTCATCAACCAATCTGAATAATTGTTGCATGTTATCCAACACTTAGGCAAGCCTTAGGTAATTAACTTAAAAAGATAAAATCAGAAATATCTTTATGATCTTGTTTAACTATCAGCATGCTTAAAACCAGTAGGCAAGCCTGATTAAGACTTCCTATCTGAGTTATGCAATGATATGTCTTTGTGTTATCACCTAGATACCATGCTTTAGGATTCTGAATTAATATGGACCTTACTTGTGTATGAGACATGCTGCTTATGTGTACTGTGTGTGGAGGAACATTTGAGCCTTTATCTGTTTTCTATGCTTTCCTTTATCTGCAGTCCTATTTATTTTTTTATCTGTCGCCTTAGAATTTTACCTTTAAAACTTGAGGGTCTGCCTAGAACCTCCTTTAGGATAGAAGTCCTAATTTCCTCCGGGACTGATAGGATGGGACGGGTAACATCATGAAATAGAGGTCGAGACAAACACTCGCTTTAATAACCTTACGGGATGGGAAGGGTAGAATATGGATATGATGACCAGTGCGCTAATACCACGTGTAGCCCATCTTCGAGGAGTGATTACCGGGTATTCCATTGATGCGATCCATATTATTATAAACCTAGGACACCTTTATATGCTAGCTCGTAATTCCTTTTCAAAAGCTAATATTCTTTACTGTTTTCTAAACATCTGCATGCTTAAGATTTAAATCCCCTCTTATTTGAGCCTTTACTTGTTATCTGCTAGTTGTACAAATTCACGAAACCCTTTGTCCGGGAACCACACTTGTGGATCCTGAGGGGTGCCTAACACCTTCCCCTTAGGATAATTTCAATCCCTTTGCCAAATCTCTGGTTAGAAACGTAGTTGTAATTGAACCCCTTAGGTGCCCTTCAAAATATGCAAACCCCTTTCCCAAAAGGAAAGAGTTTTCCCAACCAATGTCATAAACTCGATATTCCGCGAGGAAAAAAAAGTGGGTGCGACAGTGTTAGGCGCCATCACAATTCCGAGGGTTGGGAATTTCTGTCGTGACAAGTTGTTATCAGGGCACTAGGTTGCCTAGGTCTCACAATTCATGGACAAGCTTAATAGAGTCTGAGGGATCGGTACAGAGACATCTGTACTTATCTGTCAGATGCTATAAAGTTAGGAACAAACTCATTTTATTTCTACTCTGTCATGCGATTCTTGTTATCTCAAATACTGATTGAACTCTTCTATTCTCTTGTAGATGGAGAGAACAAGTACCTCTTCTTCCGCTGACCATCAACCAGATCCCCCAACAGCAGCAGCTCCTACAAGGGCCAGAGTCCGAGGCAGGGGCAGGACTCAGCCTAGTGCTCAGGTAGAAGCTCCAGATGCGGAGCCCCAGATAGATCTTGATGAGTAAGCTCCGACTCAGACAATTCCGGTGGGACCATCTCAGGTCATAGAGGGGTTTATTGCTACCCCGGTGCTTCAGGATGCCTTGGTCTGACTAGTGGGCCTTATGGAGAGTGTAGCCCAGACTGGTGTATTCCTCGTGGCAGCAGCCGTATCTCAGGCTAGAGGAGGGGTTTAGACTCCTTCTAACCACACTCCTGAGCAGATTACTCCTCAGATTCAGACCCCAGCACCCAATCCAGTTGAGGTAGTTCAGCCAGTTGAGGCAGTACCGCTTATTGATGGGGCAGCTATGTTCTCTAATGCTTTATGGAGATTGGACAAGTTCATCAAGCTTTTCCCAGTTCATGTCAGTGGTGCCGCTTCATAGTATCCTCAGAAATATCTTGATAGCTATCATGAGGTTCTTCAGAACATGGATATTTTTGAGACCAATGGGGTCGATTTTGCTGCTTTTTAGATGACCGGTTCTGCCAAGAAATGGTGGAGGGATTATCTATTGACTAGACCAGCTGGGTCACCAGCTCTTACTTGGGATCAGTTTTCACATCTCTTCTTGGAGAAGCTCCTGCCTATCACTACTAGAGAAGAGCGCCCTTGTCAGTTTGAGAATCTTCAGCAGGGAAGCATGACTGTTACCCAGTATGAGACTCGCTTTGTGGATTTGGCTCGTCATGCTACTCTTTTTTTACCCACACACAGAGAGAGAGAGTGAGGGTTAGGAGATTGAGGGTCTTGCTCAGCCGATCAGATTGCAGATGGCTAAGGAGACAGGGAGCGAGATATCTTTCCAGGATGCAACCAATGTGGCTAGGAGAGTTGAGGTGGTTCTCGAATTGGGAGGTCAGGATTCAGACAAGAGACCTTGCCATTCTGGTGGATTCAGCGGTGCCTCATTTAGAGGCGGGGTTTCTTTCAGTAGAGGATATTCTTCCAGGCCATTTCATTCAGCACTTCAGGCATCTCATGGTACCCCAGCTGGTCGTAGTTCTTATATGCCTCCTTCTACCCAGCCAGCCTATAGTGCACCACCAGCTCCTATCAGAGAACCTCCTCTGCTGAGTTATTATCGTGGTCAGCCGGCTCGTCAGGGTCAACATCAGTATCAGGAGGGATGCTTTGAGTGTGGTGAATATTGGCATATTCGGAGAGCTTGTCCGAGATTTTTGGGTAATCATCTTCAGTACCAGAGTTCTCATGCCATAGTTTTGGCACCAACTGCAGCACCACCTGCCCAGCTAGCCAGGGGTAGGGGTCAGGTAGCTAGAGGTGGAGGACAGCCCGCTAGAGGTGGAGGTACGCTTGTCAGAGGTTGTCCCAGAGACATGGTTCAGGGTGGTGGGGCCCAGCCCATATTGTATGCATTTCCAGCCAGACCTGAGGCGGAGTCTTCCGATGCTGTTATCACAGGTACCATTTAAGTTTGCAATAGAGATTCTTCAGTTCTGTTTGATCCGGGGTCTACTTACTCTTATGTATAATCTTATTTTGCTTCGTATTTGGTTGTGCCTCGTGATTCCTTGAGTGTCCTTGTTTATGTGTCTACACCCGTGGGGGATGCTATTATTGTAGATCGTGTGTGGTCGTTATTGAAGGTCTTGAAACTAGTGTGGACCTTTTGCTTCTTGATATGGTGGATTTCGATGTCATATTGGGCATGGATTGGCTGTCACCTTATTATGCCATCTTGTACTGTCACGCCAAGACAGTTACATTAGCTTTGCTAGGGTTTCCCCAATTAGAGTGGAAAGGGAATCCTGATCATTCTTCTAGAAGGGTTATCTCTTATACGAAGGTTAGTCGCATGGTCGAGAAGGGATGTTTGGATTTTTTGGCCCATGTTCGTGATTCTAGTGCTGAGGCTTCTTCTACAGATTCGGTGCTTGTTGTTCGTGAGTTTCCCGAGGTGTTTCCTGTAGACCTGCCGGGGGTGCCACCCGACAGGGATATTGATTTTTGCATTGATGTGGCTCCGGACACTCAGCCCATTTCTATTCCTCCATACCGGATGGCCCACCAGAGTTGAAAGAATTAAAAGAACAGTTGCAAGACTTTCTTGATAAGGGTTTCATTAGGCCTAGTGTCTCGCCCTGGGGTGCACCGGTTTTGTTCGTGAAGAAGAAGGATGGATCGATGAGGATGTGTATAGATTACCGGCAGTTGAACAAAGTCACTATCAAGAACAAGTATCCGTTGTCGAGGATTGGTGATTTGCTTGATCATCTTCAAGATGCCAAGGTGTTTTCAAAGATCGATTTGAGATCGACTACCATCAGTTGAAGATTAGGGCGTCTGATGTCCCTAAGACAGCCTTTCGGACGAGGTATGTGCACTATGAATTTCTGGTGATGTATTTTGGCTTGACTAATGCCCCAACAACATTTATGGACCTGATGAATCGAGTTTTCAAGCCTTATCTGGATTCCTTCATAATTGTGTTCATTGATGATATTCTAATATACTTCTGCAGTCGGAAGGAGCATGAGCAGCACCTCCGGATAGCGCTCCAGACTTTGAGGGATAGTCAGCTGTATGCTAAATTTTCAAAGTGCGAGTTCTGGTTGGATTCAGTAGCTTTCTTGGGTCACATAATATCAGCAGAGGGTATTCGGGTAGATCCTAAGAAGATAGAGCCATTCAAGAACTTGCCTAGACCCACTTCAGCCAAGGAGATCAGGAGCTTCTTGGGTTTGGCAGGTTACTACTATCGTTTTGTGGAGGGGTTTTCATCTATAGCAGCCCCAATGACTAAGTTGACTCAGAAGGGTGCCCCATTCAAATGGCCAGACGAGTGTGAGGCGAGCTTTCAGAAGCTCAAGATAGCCTTAACTTCAGCACCGGTGTTGGTGTTACCATCAGGTTGAGGATCTTTCACGGTATATTGTGATGCCTCCCGCGTTGGGCTCAGAGCGGTATTGATGCAGGAAGGCAGAGTGATTGTCTATGCGTCTCGGCAGTTGAAGGTTCATGAGAAGAATTATCTTGTCCATGACTTAGAATTATCATCCATTGTTCACGCATTGAAGATTTGGAGGCACTATCTTTATGGTGTGCCGTGTGAGGTTTTCACGGATCATCACAGTCTTCAGTACTTGTTCAAGCAAAAGGATCTTAATTTGAGGCAGAGGAGATGGTTAGAGTTATTGAAAGACTATGACTTCAATATATTGTATCATCTGGGGAAGGCCAATATGGTGGCTGATGCATTGAGTAGGAAGGCAGTGAGTATAGGCAGCCTTGCATTCATTCCAGTCGGTGAGAGACCATTAGCTTAAGATATTCGAACTCTGGCCAATCAGTTCGTGAGGTTGGATATTTTGCCCAGCCGTGTTTTAGCTTATACAGTCGCTCGGTCTTCCTTATTTGAGCGTATCAGAGATAGGCAGGATGATGACCCGCATTTGATGGTCCTTAGGGATACGGTTCGGCACAGTGGTGCAAAGCAGGTTACAGTTGGAGATGATGGTGTTTTGAGGATGTAGGGTCGAGTGTGTGTGCCTAATGTTGATGGGCTTCATGAGTTTATCCTTGAGGAGGCTCATAGTTCTAAGTATTCTATTCACCCGGATGCTGCAAAGATGTATCAAGACCTACAATAGCATTACTAGTGGAGAAGGATGAAGAAGGACATTGTTGCTTATGTTGCTCGTTGCTTGAATTTTCAACAGGTGAAGTATGAGCATCAGAGACCCGGTGGCTTGCTTCCGCAGATAGAGATTCCTGAGTGGAAGTGGGAGCATATTACTATGGACTTCGTTGTTGGGAACGGACTCAGTGGAAGTTCGACGCTGTTTGGGTTATTGTGGATAGGCTGACTAAATCAACACGTTTCATTCCTGTGGAAAGTACTTACTCTTCGGAGCGGTTGGCAGAGATATATATTCGAGAGATCGTTCTCCTTCACGGTGTGCCCGTGTATATCATTTCTGATCGAGGTACACAGTTTACCTCGCACTTTTGGAGGGTAGTTTAGGGTGAATTGGGTACACGAGTTGAGTTGAACACCACATTCCATCCTCAGATGGACGGGCAGTCCGAGCGTACTATTCAAATTTTAGAGGATATGCTTCGGGCATGTGTTATTAACTTTGGAGGTTCTTGGGATCAATTCTTGCCGATAGCGGAGTTTGCCTACAATAACAGCTACCAGTCGAGCATTCAGATGGCTCCCTACGAGGAATTATCTGGTAGATGGTGTAGATCGCTAGTTGGATGGTTTGAGCTGGGAGAGGCTCAGTTATTGGGTACAAATTTAGTTCAGTAGGCCTTGGACAAGTTCAAGATTATTCAGGATCGACTTTGTACAGCTCAGTCCAGGCAAAAGAGTTATGCCGACCGTAAGGTTCGTGATGTAGCATTTCATGGTCGGAGAGAGGGTATTACTTCGGGTATCGCCCATGAAAGGTGTTATGAGATTTGGGAAGAAGGAAAAGTGGAGCCCTAGGTACATCAGGCCATTTCAGAGTCTCGAGAGAGTGGGGGAGGTAGCTTATAGACTTGCGTTGCCTCCAGGGTTATCCCCAGTTCATCCGGTATTCCATGTGTCCATGCTTCGGAAATATCATAGTAACCCGTTGTATTGGTAAAAAAAGAGTTTCACTCGTAATCCAGCTTTTGACAACTCAGCTAGTCATGTAGATACAGGAAAATGTGACAGCTGGACGTGACTCCTTGAAGAGATACAGTACAAAAAGGCACGGTTCAGTAAACCCACGAACTTATCAGCCACGGGAAACTCAACTTGATCAAAACGGGAGAGAGGTACGGTCAGAATGAATCTAGAGAAAGCTACGAGCAGATTCAGGGACCCACAATTGATTACTCTAACNCTTGTAAAGGCATCTGATTCTCGAATACAATCAACATCGATCTTTTATTTCTACAATATTGTTTATTATTCATTTTTCCCATTATCTTGATTATCAGTAACCCGTATTCATATTAATAATAAGCTTTAGTCAAAGGGTCTAATTCTTTGGTTAAACAAATTGGTTCTGTTACCGGGAATCTGATAATCTTTGTTTACTTTCCAAGTGATATCCTTTTAATTATGTCAAATCCCAACGACAACAACCAACAAAGACGTGGAACCCCAGTTCCATCACCTTCAGGAACCCCACGTGGTTCGAGGTAACAATCCCCAGAAAGATCCAATAACAATAATGGTAATAATGATCAAACTGTGGAACAAGATC
>MDKI01184822.1:0-45363 GCA_005239505.1 Nicotiana paniculata | reverse complement strand
TAATGCGCATAAAATGTAAGGTATATCACATGTTAAACTATGTAATTTAGTCTCGCATCAGTAGACATGATTTAAAGTGAATACAAACACAGTCCTAAAGCAGGATTGCTAATGCAGAATTCCGTGACAAATGAGGTAATAAACCTATAACATGTTGCCTAGTATGCCAAGTGGACTTAAAAGCATGGTTTCTAATGCAAATAAACATAGTTTATACCTAAAAGCATGACTTCTAATGTTAGTAAGTATAGTATAGACCTAAAGGCAGTATTTCTACCCGTTTTCCCCACAAAAAATCATATAAGAATCCCTCCCCTTTTACTAATTTCCCCAATATCTGTTTACAAAGGTTATTATTACAGATCATAAATGAATGAATAAATAATAAATATAAGCTATGCTATAGGGAGCCTGAGATAGGCCCAAAGTGAACCAGAAAATACCAGGCCTTCAAAACAGTCCAGGATGCCAAAGTTTCATAGTCAATAGGGTGTCATGGTGTGTCAAAGTTCCTTAAGGACCTCAAGGATCAGGGGCAATGCTCACACCAAAATCCTTTGAGTAGGGAAGTGATTATGTGCAGTGTGGAAAGGCCAGCCCCAGTGTGCCAGAGTTCGGAGGAGTCTCATGGATTCCTGGGCAGTACACACACTGGAGGGGTAAAACTTAAGTAATCTAAGAGTAGAAGTGAGAGTGCTTGACATAGTTTGGAAGAACCTAGTAAAAAATAGTATAGAGGTAAAAATTTCAGGAGTGAAAAGGTTTTCAGGAATAGGAACAGTTCTTAAAAAAAGTTAAGAGTAAAATAATTCTGAGAAAAAAGAAAGATTCAACAAGAAACCACACAGTCATAACACTTAGAGTGGCCAGATTCAAAACCATTTAGTACTTGTTTCTAAGTGAAGGCAAACAAGTTAATAATCAGGGGATTAGGAACATAGAGGCTTAAGTCAGAAACACATGAACAGAGAAAAGGGGAAGCACATTGACCAGCCAGTACACAGAACAGATAGGAACTAATTGGCAACCAGAACAAAAAAACTATTGCTTTGAAGTGTTAATGGATAATAAACATAGAGACAGAATATGAGAATGGTCATGTTGAAGACCGGGGTTTACTACATAGAGCCAGTCATGCCAATTATGATTAACCAAATACATTAGGAGTATATGATACTGACATGAGCATACTAGTCAAGGGAAGTAAACAAGAACTCAAGTAAACATGCTGGACAAGTATCACACAAGACAAATGAGACCTAGACATGCTGACTAAGCATTTGTGCAAGAGAGTCTCTAGTATATTGAGCAAAGAAGTAAATAGGAAGACAACTAAATACATAGCCAATTAAACTAGTGCGGAAATAGGCATGGATTTAGCAACTAGGGAGCACATAGGGTTGAATTTCAGAATTGAAATAAGAACATAACATATAAGGAATCAAGATACAGAAAGTAAAGCAGGCAGAGTTCCACAGCCTAGCCTTGGCTTTCAGACGGCTAGACAAGCAGTTAGCACAAGTAGCAGAAAGAGAGAGAAGAGAGATAATTTTTGTGTGAGTGTGTGTTCTTGAACTAATGTTCGTGTCCTTTGAGAGATAAAACAAAAGTGTATATATAGTACTTTAGGAGTAGCACAAATAAGGTAAAGGAATCAGAAGTCAGCCAATTAAGGATAATCACAGAATCATTTCACCTAAAGGAGTTCGGAATAGACCCCCTTAATTTGAGGTAATTGATTAACGGTAACAACAGAGGGGGTTAATTAAGGTAAGGAATCCAAATTATACCAAATAGGGAGTTAGTAAAAATCCGAATATCATACGGACGACTAATTAAGGCAAGTGTGACCAATTAAAGTCATAAATAAGGAAACAAATAAAATATATGCACACAAATTTTAACAAAGCAAAATAATAGGAAATAATCAGTAAAAATCTCCAAAGAATACTGATTTTACCAGAAGAATCACCCAGGTTCCATAAATAGAAAATAAATGAGTAAAGCTTCACAGAATTACCGGGTTTAACAAGAAAACTGGTTCGAACTCTAGCAAAGGTCAATTAGGGCAGAAATCCCCAAGAACACTGGGTTTTAACAGGGAAAACATTTAAGTCAAAAAAAATGGGGTAAACCAATATGACTGGTATCACAGAAACACCCAAAGTATCGAAGCAAGGATTGAAGACTAGTATATCACATAGAATCAACTAGGGTTTGAATATTCTTGCAAAAATCAGTCACGATGATGAAAGAACAATTAATTAAGCACTTAGAAGTCAAAAAAAGTCTTTGAAAAACAGTTTAGGACGAATCCTAGTTTAGGAAGAGTGATTAAAAATCGAAATAGCTAATTAAAATAAGACATTTTTAAAGGAAAACACTTAATAGTACTCAAATCACCCCAGATCTATAAAGATCTAAGAAGAATCGGCAGTAATGAACTAGGGATTACAGAAAAAATAGAAGAGATGAAGAGAATCGGTCAAAAGGCCCATGGATTCGTAATAAAACAAGGAGAAATTCCTTACTTACAAACGAAAATGGCCTGAGACAGGCCGGCGAACAAGTTTCGAACCAGAACCAGTTGGATTTCCTTGAGATTCTCTCAAGGACTCATGAAGCTGAATAGCCATGGCGTATAGAAGACCAGGGCTGGTCGGAGAAGACATAGAAGCACCATAGGAAGGAGGTTTACGTCGGCGACGACATTTAGGGTTAGGGTTCGGTCGAGAGAGTTGAGAGACGAGGGAGATGACGACGGGAGGGGTTGGAGGGAATGAAAGGGTTAGGGGTTAGGTCTTATGATTAATTATGGTAAGGGGGTTTGTGGACCGTTGATCTAAAAGATCCACAACCACGATTAAACGGTGTATTGGGTCGGGCAGGTATAGGTTTGGGCCTAAGGGGTTTGAGCTGTCTTTGAAAGGGGTTTGGGCTAATGTTTGAGGGGGTTAGGTCTGAAAATAAAAGGGGTTATTTATTAAATACCCAAATAATTGATAAAAAATAATTTATAAAATAATTAATAAATTACAAAAAATAATTTTCATGCATAGAAATGTTTTTAAACAATTACTCAATATTTTTTTAAAAATACGATGAGCTATTTTCTGGTAAAATAATGTAATAATGCATGCATGGGCTATAACTGCAAAGTTATTGCAATTGTAACCCAAAAAATGTAAATGTGGCTATTTGTGCAATAATGTAAGCTTAATATGAATATAGATAACAAAATTAAACCATGAAATATTATAAAGTCATTTGTGATGCAATTTGTAATTATTTATGTAAATAAAATACTAGGATAAATTAATTAAAAATCCCTAAAAATGTAGAAATTATGGGAAAATATCAATTGATGCAAATGCATAGCTTTGATGGTATATATGCATTTGAAAAAATATTATAGGAAAAAATTGGGTATCAACAATTGCCCCTCTTTACTCGGGAAGGATGAAAGAGTTGTCGGATAAAGATATGATGGCCAATTTTGACCGAGCGAGATGATTTGAGAGATTAGGTCTCACTCTGGTTCCTGAGTTGCCTACATATTCCTGGTTTTATAGGAATTAGGTTGTGTGTAGATCTTGATTCATCGGCAGAATATACCGATGAATTCATCACAAGAACGGATACGAGATTTTGGCATAGGTGAAAAGATGGCTATAGTGAGCGGTCAGGTTTGAGATAATTTGTAGGAACTAGAGCGGGATTGCTCCTGTTGGGACAACAGTTGCTTATCGGGTCACCTGCAAGTAAAGAGATACTACGAGCATATATTTGTGCGAAAATTTAAACATAATGCAGATTCCCTTCAGACCATGAGAATTGTCTTCGGACGGTTAGGATGACGTCTTTAGACCATGATGTCCTGGGCCATGAATTGTTCAGTGAGGTATTCAAAGGCCATAAATGATGTTCTCGGGCCATGAAAATGGTGCCTCTGAACCATGAAGCCTTTGAATAATGATATGAAACTTTGAGAGATCCTCAGGCCATGGCACGGTGTCTTCCGTCTATGAGGATGATGCCTTTAGACTATGACGCCTTTGGACAAGTTGGCGATATTTCAACCTATGATATGCAATAATATGATGTCAAGAGAAACAAGACAAGGCTTAGTCTTGTAAAGTTGAGGGCAGAGCTTAGCCCTAAAGAAGAGCAAATAGATAGTGCCGGAGAGACAGCGCTTAGTCTCAGCAAATAGAAAGGCAATGATTGGCCTTATACAAATAGGAGGCAGAGCTTAGCCTCATGCAAGATTCGGGACTGGGCTTAGTCCCATGCAATTGGAAGGCAGAGATTAGCCTTATGCAAATATAGAGGCAGGGCTTAGCCTTATGCAAATATAGAGGCAGGGCTTAGCCTCATGCAAATGGAGACAGAGCTTAGTCTCATGCAAAATTCGGGAAAGGGCTTAGTCCCATGCAAGATGCGGGACAGGGCTTAGTCCCATGCAGATGAAGGCAGAGCTTAGCCTTATGAAATGAAGATAGAGCTTAGTCTCATGCAAAATTTAGGACAAGGCTTAGTCCCATGCAAGATGTGGGACAGGTCTTAGTCCCATGCAAATGAAGGCATAGCTTAGCCTTATGCAAATGGAGGCAGGGCTTAGCCTCATGCAGATTGAGACAGATCTTAGTCTCATGCAAGAATCGGGTCAGGTCTTAGTCCCATGCAAATGAAGGCAGAGCTTAGCCTTATGCAAATATGGAGGCAGGGCTTAGCCTCATGTAGATATGGAGACAGAGCTTAGTCTCATGAAAGATGCGGGACAGATCTTAGTCCCATGCAGATGAAAGCGAGCTTAGCCTTATGAAACTATGGAGGCAGGGCTTAGCCTCATGCAAGATATAGAGACAGAGCTTAGTCTCATGCAAGATGCGGGACAGGCCTTAGTCCCATGCAGATGAAGGAAGAGCTTAGCCTTATGCAAATATGGAAGTAGGGCTTAGCCTCATGCAAGATATGGGACAGGGCTTAGTCTCATGCAAGATTCGGTACAGGGCTTAGTCCCATGAAAATAAAAAGCAGAGTTTAGCGTTATGCAAAGATGTAGGCAGGGCTTAGCCTTATGAAATGAAGACACAGCTTAGTCTCATGCAAAATTTAGGACGAGGCTTAGTCCCATGCAAGATGTGGGACAGGGCTTAGTCCCATGCAGATGAAGGCAGAGCTTAGCCTTATGCAAATGGAGGCAGGGCTTAGCCTCATGCAGATGGACACAGAGCTTAGTATCATGAAAGATGCGGGATAGGGCTTAGTCCCATGCAGATGAAGGAAGATCTTAGCCTTATGCAAATATGAAGGTAGGGCTTAGCCTCATGTAAGATGTGGAGACAGAGCTTAGTCTCATGCAAGATGCGGGACAAGGATTAGTCCCATGCAGATGAAGGCAGAGCTTAGCCTTATGCAAATATGGAGGCAGGGCTTAGCCTCATGCAAGATATGGAGACAGAGCTTAGTCTCATGCAAGATTCGGGACAGGGCTTAGTCCCATGCAAATGAAGGCATAGCTTAGCCTTATGCAAATATGGAGGCAGGGCTTAGCCTCATGCATATATAGAGATAGAGCTTGGTCTCATGCAAGATGTGGGACAGGGCTTAGTCCCATTCAGATGAAGGTAGAGCTTAGCCTTATGCAAATATGGAGGCAAGGCTTAGCCTCATGTAATATATGGAGACAAATCTTAGTCTCATGCAAGATGCGGGACAGGGCTTAGTCCCATGCAGATGAAGGAAGAGCTTAGCCTTATGCAAATATGGAGGCAGGGCTTAGCCTCATGCAAGATGTGGGACATGGCTTAGTCCCATGCAGAATAGAATAAATAGCAGATGATAGCAGAGTTTTCTTAGCTGGTAGTAAACTTCAGTATCGCGGTTGTTATGAAGATTGTGACTTTGAAGCATGTATATTCTTTGTTCCTGCATCTAAAGAAAAATTGTGAGTTCTGTAAAGGGGGAGGTTTGTTCGCGCCTCCATCGGCTTGTTTTTCTTGGTTCGGGGATCTTGTTCAAATAATTGGGGCAGTTTCGCTAAACAGAGTTATTTCTCAAGCAAGCATGCATAGTTTTCAGAGGACATAGTAAAATATTTTAAGAAATTTGTTAGATGAACCAATGATTGTGACACAATCCGAGACATCGCGACTTCTCTTGCCGTAGAATTTTGAGGGTCCTCCTCAAAATTCTGCCTCAGTTAGATGGACAAACATCTTTGACTGTTGTACATGCTGCGAACGGCTGAACTTGCTTCAGAATTTTGAGCGTCCTCTTCAAAATTCTGCCCCAAATTCCGATTATGGGGAAAATAAGATTTTTATTGAATTGTGACCGAACCCACAGGGCTGCCTATGCATCCCCTCTTAAACGGGAATCAGGTCGAGCGTAGTTCAATTTACAATATTTTCGGAAACATAAATAGTTACACATAGTATCGCTTGACTGCATCTGAATTGATCGGTTTTGGCCAGACTTCTTCGTCCATTTCTGCAAGTATAAAGGCCCATCCTGTCAATACTCTGTGAACCGTGTAAGGACCTTTCTAATTGGGAGAGAATTTCCCTTTGACTTCGTCCTGATGTGGAAAGATCTTCTTCAACACCAGCTGCCCCGATGTGAACTGTCTTGGTCTGACCCCTCTTGATTTTCAGGCTCATGCCTGGCTTGAATTTCCTGAGTTTCAGCTTCACTGGTGGACACATTGGGTTTGTGGGCAACTTGTGGGCCACAATAGATGTAATTAATCCGGTCATGTCATCGTACGACCATGCGAAGATGTCCTCATATCAAGAACTGTGTGTGCTCTTCTTTTTCTGACGGTGAAAAGTGGATGCTGATGCGGGTCTCCTTGACAGTTTCGGAATCTCCTAAGTTGATTATTTCAGTCTCGCCCAGGTTGGACTTAGGCTTGTTCTCAAAGTCCTCCACTTCTCTGACAATTTTCTCAGGTATGACATCTTCTTCCTCCGAATCACTATACTTTTGTTGCGTTGTCTCATTACATGTCACAGTTGTTGGTTCATCAAGACAGGAAATAGTAATGTTGTATAGATAAAGATATGAGAGAAAATGGTAATAATAAATATCGATCCATTGAAACATAAAAGCAATTTTCAATAATTTAAACAACGTTTTTGAAATGCTGGAGATTTTATTTAAAACAAATTCAAAAAGGGAAATCATTTTCTTAGAAAACAAAATAAACAATGTTGTTCAGCCTTGCTACCCCGGGACTCGTCGGGCCCTGGATGGTCTGACAGTCCAATTCCTGAGGGATGATACTTTATCCACAGCTCGGATGGTAGGGTCTTCCTCCTCCTCCTCCTCCTCAACAATTACACAACAGTCCATGTCCTCATCCTCCAAGAACAAGTTCCTTAAAGCTTCCAGTGTTTCCTCCTCCTCTGATCCCCATATGACGTCGGTCTGCTGGAAAGTCTGACTCAGGTATGGTACAGGCTGCTCAAGTGGATAGTACGGACCACACCACGGTGGTGACCAGTCATTGTATTCTTTCCAGGTGTACTGATATCCCAACCTGAAAGTAATACCATGGCGCTTTGGTTGTATTGGCTTGGTGATGCCATGAAGATTTTTGCCGAGACCCTTGCTAGGCTTATACCCTCTCCAGTTCATCATGCTTGATATCTTGTTATCCCAAAACTTATCTTTGTCGATTGCATTGACCCGCTTGATGTGATGATAAGTTTCTCCACCGAGCCTTCTTCTACTCTCAACCACCGGGATAGTCTGGTGGTTGTAAATGGGGTTGCTCCCATCTCCATGGATAATCATCTCTTGATGGTTCTATTCAAACTTCACTACCTGATGCAAAGTTGATGCCACAACCCCAGCGGCGTGTATCTGTGGCCATCCCAATAATAGATTATAGGATGCAGATATGTCCAGCACCTGAAACTTGACATCAAACCATGTAGGCCCCATCTGCAAACAGAGATTGATTTCCCCAATAGTATCCCTGTGAGACTCGTCAAAGGCCTTCACATTTATGGTCCCTTCTCGCATCTCATACAGGTCTTTTCCCAACTTCTTCAGTGTTGTCAATGGGCAAATATTGAGATTGGATCCCCCATCTATCAGAATTCTAGTAATGAAATTGTCCTCACATTGCACAGTAATGTGCAGTTCCCTGTTATGATTCAAACCCTCGGGTGGAAGCTCGTCCTCGTGGAAGGTGATTTTGTGACATTCCAGCACCTGTCCTACCATATTAGCCATTTCTCCGACAGTGATGTTGTTATGTACATATGCCTCACTTAACACCTTTAAGAGAACATTCATGTGCACTTCTGAATTCTGTAGCAGTGACAGGGCAGATATCTGAGCAGGAGTCTTGTTCAAATTATCGGTGGCTGATTACTCCCTTGCTTGCACTTTCCTCCAAAGGTCATCCGGACCTGTTTCAATAACGGACGGTCTGTTAGAAGCCTGCTTACTGGAAATTCCCAAATGCTATGGTGTATAGACACTTCCCGTTCTGGTCATTCCTTGAACAGTACCGGATTCTTCTATTTTGATCTTTCCTCTTATTCTAGCTTCGGCCACATAATCCAAGGGTACAGACTTGGTGTCGAAAGGTGGTGTTGTTGACACTGTCACTGTGAAATGTGTGGCTACTTCCACTTCGAATGGAACATGCGTAGCTGCGGGGTTTGCTATCTCAACTTCAAATGGAACTGATGCAGCTACCTCAATCTCCACAGGCGGCTGTATTTGTACTATAATAGGATTGAGCGTGACTGCGGATTTCTTAGGATTGTCACCTTCTTTGATAAGTCCAATCCATTCCTCATCAGTCTCTATCACATTGATACCTTCACCCCTATGATCTGGAAGGGGGTTTTTGCAGATATTGGGTGTAGCTTCTTTGGCCTGAATGACCTTATTATCAATCAAGGTATGGATATTATCATTTAGTGTTTGGCGTTTGTCAATGGTGTGCCATTTCATGCCAGAATGATATGCACAGGTCTTGTTTGGGTTGACCCATTGGGATGGATTCTCCATGGTTGCAGCAGGGATAGGGGTGACATAACCAACAGTCGTCAGCCTTTCATACAACTGGTCAATGGGTTCGGAAATGGCAGTGTATTGTTTAGGTGGTATACGATCAAAGTTAGGCCGAGGTCTTGGGTAGTTTGGGCGAGTTGGAGGTGACTGAAAGTGAGAGGGTTGAGAATTATATGTGTGATAAGCAATGGCTGGTTGGAAGTATCTGAGAGGTGATGGTTGATATGTGGGTGGAGGTGCTTGGTAGGTAAGTGGGGAGGTTTGATATACAAATGGAGTCTTGGGTCCTTGGGCGACCATTATTGTTCCTACATCTTTCTTCTTCGATATACCCCCTGACTGCATTGCTTTGTTTATGGCCTGCAATGGCTCAAAGTTTGTCACCATACCGCTTTTAATTCCCTCTTCGATCCTTTCTCTGAGTTTGATGATATCGAAGAACTTGTTGTTTTCAATAACCATCAATCTTTCATAGTACTGTGGATCCTGTGCTTTGACGAAGAATTTGTTCATCTGTTCCTCGTCCAATGTCGGCCTGACTTTGGCTGCTTTTGATCTCCAACGAGTGGCATACTCGCGGAAGGTCTCAGTGGGCTTCTTCTTTAAGTTTTGAATGTAGAAGACATCTGGCGCATTCTCTGTGTTAAACCCGAATCTGTCTATGAAGTTCGACGCCCGTACTCACCAAGTTGGCCCACTTCTTAGGATCCTGGCTGATGTACCAGGATAAAGCATCTCATGTAAGACTCCTCATGAAAAGCATCATCCAGATCCTTTCATCCTTTCCGACCCCTACAAGTTTGTCGTAATAAGTCTTCAGGTGAACCCTCGGATCACCTGTTCCGTCAAACATTTCGAACTTGGGAGGTTTGTAATTTTCTGGCAGTTCTTCATCTGGCTGTATGCGTAGGTCTTCATAGTTCAGACCTTCTATCCCTTTGCTTCCTTTGACGCCTTGAACATGACTTGTCAACTTCTTGAGCTCTTCAGCCAGGTTCTTAATGAGCAGGTCCTTCTCAGAGGATTCTGGTGTATAGGATACGCGGCTGAGTGGAGTGAGGTAGGGTTTCCACGTATATAGGGTTGTTTTGGTGACCGGGAGTTTGGGTATAATGGTGATCATTGGAGTTTTGGGGTTTGGGAATGATTTGTGGGCCATTTCGATGGGCCCCTAGCAGTATGTTTGGGACCAGGAGACACTGATTACGTGCTCCGAGAAATCCACGAGGGCACCTACGTAAATCACTCCGATGCCGATTCTTTAATTCGAAAGGTGATCAGAGCAGGTTACTACTAGGACAGCATAGAAAGGGACATCAATGAGTTCGTCCGAAAATGTGACAAATGTCAAAGATTTGCGCCAATGATCCACCAACCTGGTGAACAACTACATTCAGTCTTATCGCCTTGGCCATTCATGAAATGAGGAACGGACGTAGTCGAACCCCTACCAACGGCACTAGTAAAGCTAGATTTATTCGATTTATGACTGACTACTTCTTAAAATGGGTGGAAGCATAGGCTTATAAGAAGATAATAGAAAAAGAAGTCATCAACTTCATCTGGGATCATATCATGTGCCGATTTGGGATCCCCTCCGAGATAACGTGTGATAAAGGGAAGCAGTTCATCGGAGGCAAAGTAACAAAATTTCTCGAGGATAACAAAATCAAAAGAATCCTATCAACGCCCTACCACCTATGTGCAAATGGTCAGGCCGAATCCATAAATAAGACCATCATTCAAAACTTGAAAAATAAGTTAGAGAATGCGAAGGGAAAATGGAGAGAAATCATGCCCGAGGTGCTATGGGCATATCGGACAACCTCTAAATCGAGCACAGGAGAAACGTCGTTCTCTTTGGTATACGGGTCCGAGGCTTTGATACCGGTCGAGGTCGAAGAGTCAAGCGCCAGATTCCGACATGCCACCGAAGACTCAAACAATGAGTCCATGACTACAGCCCTCGAACTATTAGACGAGAAACGAGAAGCTTCGCTGGTCGGGATGGTCGCCCAAAAATAAGGAAATGAAAGATACTATAACCGAAGAACGAACCTCCGACATTTCGGAGTCGGGGACCTAGCCCTAAGGAAAGTCACCCTAAGCACTCGAAAGGCGTCCTCGAAGTAATCGACAAAGGGTCCTACAAACACGGCACCATGGAAGGCGAGCAACTTCCAAACCATTGGAACATATCGATGCTCAAACACTATTACTGCTAAGGTACAATGCTCTCCCTCTTTCCTTCACATTTTACACTAACCAAATGCGCAGATGTGCGATTAAAAGAAATCAAAGCACCTCCCGGCCCGAAGGCCTTAGGTTTTAAAGCATGCGTTGCACTCTTTCTCCCTCGTATCGGATTTTACCACAAAAGGGTTTTACCGACGAGGTTTTTAACGAGGCAACATCCATATGCTACCTAAGGAGAACTCACCAAGTGTTCAGGGATTATCATCGATCGGCCTCAAATAACGAGGGGCATCCCCCCCCCCCCGGTAATTCACCTCCTCAAAGAAAACAAAAGATGCCAAAGAGGGTCTCGACAGGAGAACGATGTATAGGACCAAACAGTCGAATGAACCGTGACCACATAGAATAAATCGAACCCTCGATGGTGAAAAAATGTATACTTGTACCAAGTAATCGAAGGATAACCTCTTATCGTCAAAACATTTCATGCGTCAAAGAAGTTTGCTACTTTCACAAGAAACGGCCCCGAGGCCAAAAATTTCCCGAACAATCAAGGACTAATACCAAAAACTCGAAGCTGTAAGGCCTCAGGGAAGGTAACTTCGAGCCCATAGGCCTTTCACGAGGCACCAATGTAAGACCTCCACGAGGCAATATCGACAACTTTCGATTTCTCGGGGACTGCCATCGACAGTCACCCCATCGAAACACCAAAAACTCAAAGCTTAAGACCTCAGGGCCGGCCACTTCGAGCTCATAATCCCTCTATGAGGCACCAACGTAAGCCCTCCACGAGGCAACGACAAAAATGTAAGACCTCAAGCAAGGTATGTACAAATTTGCAAGACCTTAAGAAAAGTCATAACCATGGCTCGGGGACTATCCTCGACAATCGCTCCATCAAGTCACCAACAACTCAAAGTCGTAAGACCTCAGGGTCGGCAACTTTGAACATATAAGCCCTCCATGAGGCAATATCACATCCATAAGACCTCAGGGCAGGTAATTTCGAGCTCATAAGCCCTCCAATATCACCAATGTAAGCCCTCCACGAGGTAATATCAACAGTATAAGCCCCAACAAGGCAATATCAACAACTTTTGATGTCTCAGGGACTGCCACCGACAGTCACCCCATCAAAGCATCATAAACCCAAAGCCTTAAGAACTCATAGACGGCAACCTCGATCCGTCACATCGAGCCACCAACATCAACTCTGACTCAGGAACTGTCCCCGACAGTCGACTCATAGCCGTAAGACCTCAGGGCTGGCAACTCAAAACTCGTAAGCCCTCCATGAGGCAACATCAAAACTGTAAGACCTCAAGCAAGGCATGTAAAAATTTGTACGACCTTAAAAAAAGAATAATCCCCATATCAAAGTCAAGGCTATATATCGAACTTGTAAGACCCCAAAAGGCATACCCTCAATATAGACACTGTGGCTATCTCACTCGAGGACTAAAAGGTTACTGCCAAATACAATGACCACCGTCATAAGGCTCCGACCAAACTAACGCAACTCGGACATGTCCGACTGTTGCCATAAAATCACAGGCCTCCAATTACTTCAAAAAGAACCGATTAGAGGTTGTACCGACCTAAAGGGTAAAAGCCCAAGTCGCCAGCTACATTAAAGGTCGTACCGACCTAAAGCGTAAGCGCCTAATTCGCTAGCTACATCAAAGGTCGTACCGACCTAAAGTGTAAGAGCTCAAGTCGCCAGCTAGTCGTACTGACCTAACGCATAAGAGCCCAAGTCGTCAGCTACAGGTCATACCGACCCAAAGCGTCTTAGGGTCGATTTGAAAACCTGAGGGACGTTGAGCTCGAGTCGAAACCTGAATTGGAGACTAAGCCCAAGTTTCCCGCTACATTAAAGGTCGTATCAACCTTACGCGTAAGAGCCCAAGTCGCCAGCTACAGGTCATACAGACCCAAAGTGCCTCAGGGCCGATTTGAAAAGCCGAGGGCCATTGAGTTCGAGCCAAAACCCGACTCGGAGACTAAGCCCGAAACGGTCAACTAAAGCTCCTCAGCGCGAAATGCGTAAGAGTCCAAGTCGCCAGCTACACCGAAGGTCGTACCGACCAAATACGTTTGTCACGACCAAAACCGATGGGCTGCGATGGGCACCCGGTACCTTACTCAATCGAGTACCAACATAACGTATATTTTCATGTCATACTATCATAGATAACTGGGCCGGAGAGGCTGCCGTAAAATAGGTAGAATACAACAGATAATGCCAACTTATACATAAGACCTATGGACTCTAGGACAAAAATAACCACTTGAACACTGAACATAGGCCGGCAAGGCCATATAATATTTTATGTACATGACATCTATCTACAAGCCTCTAAGAATACATAATTTTCATAAAGGTCGGGACAGAGTCCCGCCATACCAAACAATACACATCTAACTCGTACTAACCAAACAAGCAATTCCAAAGCAAATGGAGCGCACCAATATCTTTCGCTGAGCTGATAGCCTACTTGGAGGTCTCTCGACCTGTCTATCGGGATCTACGGGCATGAAACACAGCGTTTCCGGGCAAAAAGGGACGTCAATACGAATAATGTACTGAGTATGTAAGGCATATAAATAAGTGTATAACAGACATGGAGGAAATATAGAGTAAATGACTACACCTGTAAGTCTGAATAACTTTATAAATGATGAAATAATTATAGTATCATGCATATGCGTATGAATGTCATGTCGTGCATAGGTACATGTCTCATAACATCATCAACCTCTGAAGGCATCTCATCATATCATCTTGGTCACTGTGGGCAAAATCATCAATGTAAACCAGTTGATCAGGTGGTGGTGCGTATATAACGCCATAACCTTTCCCATATCCTATATACATACATATATACGCGTATATAACACCGTCTGAGTCATGGGTCAATGTACATGTATAAATGCATGAAATGCATAAGAAATACGTTAATAAGATTTTCTCAGAATCCCATAAAAATCAATATGTTTTTTGGACAAACATTATCAAATACGTATTTTTCTGGGACCCATGAACAAAAGATAATAATAATTCAGATGGGGAATCAAGAATATAGACACCCCTAGTATTTCTATGAATAGAGTAATTTATGGAAGTTATGCATTTGCTCGTTTCATTTGTATCGTACGGATCATGCCAAAAGAAAGAACGGATGGCCTTAACATACCTGGAGTAGGGAAAAATTCGTGTAATATTCTTGGAGAAGATTGCACTGTATTCCTTAAGAACCTCAAAATTTTCGTTGCTAAGCTTCTAAAAATTCTCGTTGGATTTTGGTCGGAGAAATCTCGTTGTTAATGTAGTGTTTAGAATCTGAATTTTTTTTTTGAAATCTTTACAAGAGTTGCTAATGTTCCGTTATGAAATGCTTTTTTACTCATCAATTCATGACTAACGTTCTAATTTGTAATAATGACTACATTCAAATTGTAGGGATAGTATACCAAATATAAGGCATGAAGTGTCCTTTAATTATTAATTTGATTGACACCTAATCAAAATGACTAAGGAGTCATTTGCTTGAGGTGTGGCAGCATGCCACGTGGAGGTGGGGGAATTTTAGTGTTTATCCAACAATTAATTAATTTAATTAGGTTATATCCCGCTACCCGGTAATTAACCAATTACCCGCATAATTAAGAATTGTCTCAAATTACTTAAAATTCTATTTATTTTTAATACATTTTATACATCATACTATTATGGTCATATGGTATCTTACATGGTATTAGTCCATAAATATCGGGTATTATAGCTCGGATCATATTCTTTTTCTCCAAAATGACAACTTTCGACGAAACTCATGTTCTTCGATTTGCTTACCCTTTCACCTTCAAGAATTTACTCATCACTTGTGGAACAGCATAATCCTTATAACCTCCAAATAATCCTTTACTTGGACTGATGTCAATTACCTTACGACAAATTCAACATACAATAATACAGGGTGAAACATCGTCGTAACTTAATACTGCAAAGTGTAATATCATCGTAATATTGTGAGGTGTAACATCATTCCCCCCTTTGGAACATTCGTCCTCGAATGTTGACTGATTCTCTTATCATTTTCATAACTTATAGCTCTTGTGAATACCTTAATACTCTCCTTGCTATTTAAGCAGTTGCTCTATGAATAAATCCAAAGTCTAGGGTATTCCCCCCTTTAGTCTTCTTGCTCATATCATGACTTGTGGTTGAAATCTTTCTAATCTCGCAACTGCTGCTACCTCCTATCATGCAGCCTGAATGACCCTGACTTTGTAAGTGCGATTATGCGATTCATCTTTCCTTTTTCCTTTTATCTTTTAGTCAATATCTAGGACTTACTTTGTAAACATATATAAGGCTTAATAGGATGCTTCTCTGGGCATCTATAGGTGTACTGAAGTTCTTCGCTCGATACTTTGTAGAACATGCGAATATGGCCATATCTTATTTCATAGATCTGGTTATCCCTTCGTATGGATTTACTGCATCTACATGGGTCATACTATACCATAATTTTTACTTCAATTTATCGTTACTAAGGTATGCTTACCAAACTCCCAGTTACTTTTGTTGCCTATCCTTTAGGCATAAATCTCAGTCCTTTACTGTCTCTTCATTACCGTTCGTCTTAAGGATTATGGCCTAATCTCATGTCATACTTTGTAACTTGTATCTGTCCATTGTTGATTCACCTCAATGTTGATCTACAATCCTCTACTTGAAGACTTGAAACTTCTTACGTAATACATTGTCGTTAGGTCTTACGTTGCATTGAGGAATACTTGAAGTGGTTTCCATAATCGTATTTCATAGTGTCTCAATGTGATTCGCCTTATGGGGGTATCCTAATTTCGTGACGCCAGCGAAATCTTTTCTCCTTCTCTTCTTTCTTCCCCCTTTTTTTGAATCATTATTCAAACGAAGGCCCACACGTCATCCTTTATCTGTCACAATTATACCCTCATTTTATTTCCAGGTTAGCATTTCATTCTTTCTAAATGCTATTCTTAGACTCCTATGAGTTCATTCAGGCTATACTGAACTTTCAATAACTTAGAGAAACCATTTTCTCTCTTGTTTTCATGGACTTACTCCGGAGGACTTATCCATTCTCGTCACCTTCTCACTTGACTTTCCTCATTCTTACTCATGTTTTCTTAAAACTTTGTCGCTCTACCATACTTTAACTTTCGACCTATACCTATCCATTTATACTACTCGCAACTCTCCTTCAACTTGTTTGCACCATAGATTTTCTTATGTTATTCTGGAACGTCAAGCGAGACATCACATCGTCTCCAACTCTTCTCTACTCTCTTAACTATATTTCTCAGTACTTAGAAACCATAGGCTGGAAGACATGTCGATGACGATGTCGCTATCATTCCTGGTTATTGGATACCCATGCTTATAGCCTTCTATCCGAAGTATGGACTATTCACAACTTTCTGCATTTGAGTATCTCGTACGTTGTTCACTTTTACCTTACTTACTTAAAATCTTGTATCATATCTTCTATCTCTTTCATAACCTCCCTTCCACGTAGGTATGATTCACATCACAACTTGAAGCTCTATTATAATACTACAATCCGGTGGAAGCTTCATACTGACTTCTTATTACTGGCTTTATCACAGAGCCGTTATAGACTATGGTTGTTGTACTATCTCTCTTGTATCTCTGATTTTAAGGAATATCTTGCAATGTTCTCGATCACGATGTTTCTAACTTTTTGGGTCCAACAATCAGACTCCTGATTACTTAGTTGATGTAACTCTTTAGTTTCCTCTCCCCTATGATCAACCTTTATATAGGCTTAAGCTATCTTCTAATATGTGGTTCATGGTATTAGTTATCTTGTTTAGCCTTTCATGGGCTTGAGAAATATGCATGATACAACCCTTTAATAATTTAATCCTTCATTTATGACCTGGGCTCAATTCTTTCTTTTAACGTATACCAGAATTTTTACGGATGTATATGCTGCATGTATATAACTCTGAACCGTCAAGTGAGTTCATAACGTAACCAACTTTGGATCATTGATCGAATAATTTCTTTTGTTCCATTTTAGCTTTCTTTCAACGTAAGTTATTACTTTTCCTGGTCTTTCTGCCCCTTGTTGCATCCATACTTAGCTTATCTTAGTGCCCAAACATGCCAAAGTTTTCATACAGCTCATGATCTCGAATATTACTTTTAAATTGTTTTTTTTTACTTCCCATCCATTAGTCACGGTAGGTGCCACTTTACTTTGGAGTGCTTATAATGTTGTTGTGAGACTGTTGTTACACGACCATTTCCTGTTTAGGTCGTTGTGCTTAAGTTGAAGCCTTCTTCCTTATATAGTACTTAGGGAGAACCCTTGACCCTCGTAAATATGTGAGCTTAATACGGACTTTTTTATGTCCTTCCTTGCCTATAATTATCCGTATTTACTTATCTCCACGCCCTTGTGCTTGTAGGGTGACTCCTGAACTAATATTTTGACTGTCTTCCTAGTGGCACTTTCTTTTATCTCCGTAACACTCATATAGTACCTTTAACTACCCCGACTACTATTTGAATATATCTCAAGTATTATAATGACATTACTGTGAGGTTGAGTTCTCCGTGTTGGGGTTTACTACATTTATCTTGCATGATCCGCTGATTTGTCTGTAACTTCTTGTCTAGTCATGACTAGGCTTTTCCGGAATCAACTACTAACTATTCGTTAGCTCATTCTCATCTCCATATTCCGCGTAATCTTTCTTGGGTTATTTTCTTGTCTTAACTTACCTCACATACTGACTCCTTATCTATTAATAACATCCCATGCAGGAACCCTTACTCTTCTTTTTTTTGGCGTCGTGCTTACATAATGTTCTAGAATCATAGCATCTGTAACATTTGGATAAGTTCGATCTCATCCCTTTCTCATTTTTTATCGCATTCTTCCTTTATCATTCCATATTCCCCCTTTAGGGGAGTACTAAGACTTGGTGCTATATCGACCTGCCTATAGATGTTTTTCATCTTCATCTTTGGTGTCCTTTCATATTATCAATGACACTTACTCGACCTGCCTATAGATGTTTTTCATCTTCATCTTTGGCGTCCTTTCACATTATCAGTGACCCTTACTCGCCTTGTGGTAATCCTTCTGTACCAAGGATAACAAAATTCCCCACTCACGATGGTGACACTTAGTGTAACTGGCACATACAGTCCCTTAAGCCTAACTTTGCTTATATTGCTTGCTTTACGGAGACGTCTTCCTGAATGACCTTTAAAGGTTATTCTTCTGTCGTCCTTTCTATTATCGCTGGAACACAATCTGTAATTCTTATGATGTCGACCATTATTAAATCACTCAGTCCCTAATTCATGTTTAGTTTATCTTGTTCACCAGCCCATACTGATTTCTATTATTCTGAGGTCTAACTTTTCCTTCTGGTAGTCACGTTGGGGTCACGAAATTATTTCTCAAAATAAGGATATGACTTTGTGGCCCATACTCTTTTATTGTCTCTAAGTCTATCACATTTCGTACTTGACTATAGACTCTGTAATACTGTCATTTTTTTTATCTACTGTTGTCATCCATGTATCACGTCTTACTCATAATGCTTCATTATCCCTCTTTGTACTTTCCTGCTAATATGTCTATCTATCACTTCATTCTGAAAATTTGAACAAAACATTCTTTTTCTTTTAGCTCCCCTTGCTCCATCCATTGGCTCTTCGAATTTCCAAACATCCTTTCTCTACTAGGTACAGGAGCCACACTAAGGTAATATTTACCCCTGTCCAGGATTTCAGTGCACGTCTTTGTAGTACTCATATCTAGCTGTACTATTTTAGAGTGCATCATCTAGGTATCTCACAAAAAGGACCATTAGAACCTTTGTAATATCCTTCGAAAATGCAAACTAAAGCAAACCATCCATTCATCGTTTTGGGTTACTCTAACCCCGGCCGGATCCTGCTATCCTGTCTTTCTCTTAAACCATATCTGTTAGCTCCCATAGGGCATGACTGAGATAGGTGTGGCCGATTTTACGTACATCTATTACTGTTGAAGGTAATTCAAAATGCTTATATCTCCCTTACTGAATGGTAAATAATGATAATCTTTTGTTAACTGGGTACCTCGGACCATTCTTCACCTTGGTTCTTTTACTTGCTGCAACTCGTGTCTAACTTTCGATTCCGTTATTCCTTTTTACCGTAAGAGTGGATAAGTATTCTTTCCTAAAAGTTCCTTATAAAGCACCGTACACCTTTTAGTACATGCATGATATGCTGAAGACCTCTCATTTACTCATCATAAGCAAGATGCAAAATCGAGTTCCTCTAATGCAACATGTCCATAGCTATATCTCTTATCGATCGTCTTTCTGAATGTAGGCGTCGTCTTATTACGAATAGAAGTTCGGGATTTGAATTCTTATAAGTGAGCTCTACCACACGATCTAGAGTAAGAAGAAAGAGTGACAATCCTAAACGCCTGGTAGCCTCCTGCTTATAAGTGTGGTGCACGACACACCCATAAACAAGACTCTACTAGATATGGTTTGTAGACTCCCTAGGACAGAACTGCTCTGATACCACTTTTATCACGACCCAAACCGATGGGCCGCGATGGGCACCCGGTACCTTACTCAACCGAGTACCAACATAACGTATCTTTTCATGTCATACTATCATAGATAACTGGGCCGGAGAGGCTGCAGAGAAATAGGTAGAATACAACAGGTAATGCTAACTTATACATAAGACCTCTGGCCTCTAGGACCAAAATAACCACTTGAACATTGAACGTAGGCCGGGAAGGCCATATAATATTTTACATACATGACATCTGTCTACAAGCCTCTAAGAAATCATAATTTTCATAAAGGTCGGGACAGAGTCCCGCCATACCAAATAATACACATCTAAATACTAACAAAACAAGCAACACTGAAGCAAATGTAGTGCACCAATATCTTCCGCTGAGCTAATAGCCTACTTGGAGGTCTCTCGACCTGTCTATCGGGACATGCGGGCATGAAACGCAGCGTCCCCGGGCAAAAAGGGACGTCAGTACGAATAATGTACTGAGTATGTAAGGCATAAAAATAAGTGCATAACAGACATGGAGGAAATATAGAGTAAATGACTCCACCTGTAAGTCTGAATAACTTTATAAATGATGAAATAATTATAGTATCATGCATATGCGTATGAATGTCATGTCGTGCATAGGTACATGTCTCATAACATCATCAGCCTCTGAGGACTTCCCATCATATCATCTTGTCCACTGTGGGCAAAATCATCAATGTAAACCAGTTGATCAGGTGGTGGTGCGTATATAACGCCATAACATTTCCCATATCCCATATACATATATATATACATACATATATACGCATATATAACACCGTCTGAGTCATGGGTCAATGTACATGTATAAATGCATGAAATGCATAAGAAATACATTAATAAGATTTTCTCAGAATGCCATAAAAATAAATATGTTTTTTCGGATAAACACTATCAAATATGTATTGTTCTGGGACCCATGAACAAAATATAATAATAATTCACATGGGGAATAAAGAATATAGACACTCCTAGTATTTCTATGAATAGAGTAATTTATGAAAGTTGTGTATTTGCTTGTTTCATTTGTATCGTACGGATCATGCCAAAAGAAAGAAGTGATGTCATTAACATACCTGGAGTAAGAAAAAATCCGTGTAATATTCTTGGAGAAGATTGCACCGTATTCCTTTAGAACCTCAAAATTGTACGTTGCTAAGCTTCTAAAAATTCTCGTTGGATTTTGATTGGAGAAATCTCGTTGTTAATGTAGTCTTTAGAATCTGAAAGTTTTTTGAAATCTTTACAAGAATTGCTAATGTTCCGTTATGAAATGCTCTTTTACTCATCAATTCATGACTAACGTTCTAATTTGTAAGAATGATTACATTCAAATTGTAGGGATAGTATACCAAATATAAGGCATGAATTGTCCTTTAATCATTAATTTGATTGACACCTAATCAAAATGACTAAGGAGTCATTTGCTTGAGGTGTGGCAGCATGCCACGTGGGGGTGGGGGGAATTTTATTGTTTATCCAACAATTAATTAATTTAATTAGGTGATATCTCGCTACCCGATAATTAACCAATTACCCGCATAATTAAGAATTGTCTCAAATTACTTAAAATTCTACTTATTTTAATACACTTTATACATTCTACTATTATGGTCATATGGTATCTTGCATGGTACTAGTCCATAAATATCGGGTATTATAGCTCGGATCGTATTTTTTTCCTCCAAAATGACAACTTTCGATGAAACTCATTTTCTTCGATTTGCTTACCCTTTCACCTTCAAGAATTTACTCATCACTTGTGAAATAGCATAATCCTTATAACCTCCAAATAGTCCTTTACTTGGACTGATGTCAATGACCTTACGATAAATTCAACGTACAATACTATAGGGTGAAACATCGTCGTAACTTAATACTGCGAAGTGTAATATCATCATAATATTGCGAGGTGTAACAGCGTTAGAGCCCAAGTCGCCAGCTACACCGAGGGTCGTACCGACCAAGCGCGTAAGGGCCCAAGTCGCCAGCCTAAAGAACTTCAAGGCCAATTCATAACCCCAAGGGTTTCATTTCTCTAGGTCTTATTAATCGGACTAATCACCAACAGGCATCAAAGCCTATTTCAAGAGACCGAAAAAGAAACAAGGAGTCACGAAAGGCCAGGCCTTTTATACATGATAAAAGTTCACAAAGCATATTTACAAAACTCGAAATCAGAGCCCTCGCACAGGGAAAGAGAACAAACGAAAACCTAATCTACAGCTAGGGTGTGCCTTCAACGGCTCCCTCGAAGGTCATACTTTCAGCAGCTTGGCCTTCGGCCCCCGGGTCTTTAACGACCTCTTCCCCCCCGGTGACTTCACCCTCATCTTCATCATCTTCCGATACACTGCTCGAATCGTCTTCGGAAGCAAGCAGTGCCTCTGAATCCTTTTCTAAGGTCTTCACCCTCTCGATCTCATCATACAAATTGAGGCCCCTGCATGAATATCCTCGGGAGCCTGCCTACGAGACTTCAATCGGGCGAGCTCCAGGGCTCAGGAAAGTCTAAGCTCGGCCTCCTCAACCGCTTTCCTGTCCTTGGCGTTTGCAGCAGCAGCATCGACTTTGTACAAGGCTATGAGTGCATCAGCTTCAACAGTAATTGAAGATAACGCAGTGACAGATTCATCATAGAGGTCCTTATATATGTTGCCTTCATCCCTTGCATCACGAAGGCAATACTCAGTCAAGGTCAACTTCTCTTGGAGGGTATCTCTCTCGGAGGTTACCTCACTCACACACTGCCTGAATCGAAGGATATCGGCATCCCTGGCTCTGAATCCTTCCCGCGTCAGGGCATCTTTTTCCCTAAGCTGCGAAGATCAGCCCCGTAAAGGTTAAGTACTAACATCAATTACAAAAACAAAGCACCTGAAGGCTATGATACCTGCTCATAAAGATCGCTTTGTTTCCGAAATGCCGTTTCTAAACGAGCTCAGAGGCGCAATGCCTCCCCCTCCTCTTTGGCGAGAAGAGCCTTGAGCTAAACGCCTCCGATAAAAATCTCATGCACTTCCCCTTGTAATGGGTCAGCTCAGAGTGAAACTTCGCTGTAGTCCTATTGTAAATCACTTTCGCCTGAAAGAAAGGGAGTCAGAGAAGTGATAATCAAAGCTCGAAACAATCGACAAAGGAATCACTTGTTTACAAAGCCTTTCAGCTTCCTCGAAAATGAGCAAGGCATTAAGTTCGGGATTCTTCTTGGCCATAGTAAAGAGCCCCTCAACTACGTCATTTCCCCCGAGAGGCACCCTCACTCCAGAAAATTCTATATTTGAGGCATCTCATATCTCCATCGAGGAAAATGGTGAAATCGGCGGAAAGTCACCTCCATCACTAACCCCGGTTAGGTCAATCCGGGGCCCCGACTCAGGGCCAGGCTCCCGTAATTCACCTACCAATTTTCCTTCGGCCCGGAGAATATTTTGGTCGACAATCGGATCAAGGGAATCTTCTGATCTACCTTCGAAAACCTCTCCGGTCCCGGGTAAGGCGGCATCATCAACTTCTAATCCAAAAACCCTCGGCTCAACAATCAACGGATCAGCGTGGTCAGAGGAAGTTATTCTTTCAATTCCCTCGGTCGATATCAGTGAATCATTTTTCTCGTCTAAAGCCGAGGAGTCATCCTCGGACCTTTGCACTACAACCCTCTTCGGCTCCAGAGGCTCAGTCGACGATACCCTCTTCCTCTTATTCCCTTCATTCGGGTTCGGGATGTCTACTCCCCCAGGAAATTCTTATCTCATCAAAGAGGCCTCCTGTAGGCCTACATAAATACAAGAAGTCAGAATATACTCGAGGGGTGTCTCTTTTAAACATAACTTAGGTATTGCAAAAGGAAAGGTCCCACCATGATTTTTGGCTTCCCATCGACCCCAAGCTAGGTCGCGCCACACACGCTCGACATATAGGCAGGTAGAATCAAGCTGGAAAACCCAGCTCGAGAGATCCTTAACCGCATCGGGATACCACGCAACAGCTGCATCATCAAAAGGAGTTAGTTTCAGGGAGAATTGGCACAAAGGAAAATTAAGATGTTCATTTACGATTCGTATTCCATTCCTTAGGGAACGACATCCTATCAGATGGAATCAGATCCAAGGTCCTAACTCAAACAAAGCGGCTCATCCACCCCCTATCCTTGCCATCATCGGTGGAAGCAAAGAAAACCCTCGAGGCCCGAAGTTGAAGTTTAATCAGACCACCCCGATAAAGTCGGGGACTGTACATTCTAACCAGATAGTCAAGGGTGAAAGTCATCCCCTCGACCATATTTGCAAAACTCCTAATCATGTAAACAATTTTCCAAAAAGATGGGTGGATCTGGCCGAGCGTCACTTGATAACGCTTGCAGAAATCGGGAATGATAGGGTCTATAGACGGCGAAGACAGCTCTATCGGGACAGGGTAAATGGATAGGCGTATACACTGAGAAATCCGGTCTTATGGGTCGTTATGTCCTCATCCTGAGAGGGAATCTCCACTTGCATCACATCTCCCCAGCAGCAGTCGGCCTTAACTCTCTCGACGTTTGTTATTAGGCTAATATAATGAGATATGGATCCACACCGTCCCGACTTCGAGGAAGGTTTATCGACCTTAAAATCGGAGGTCGTTTCACAGGGACCGAGGATGCACTCCTTGAGATTTGGGGGAACAATTGCGTTTCCCGTAAAGGAACATGAAGAAGAGAGGGCTTTATCATCTCATTGAATATTTTTGGAAGCCTTAGTCATTCCTACGGAAAAGTTTCAAAGAAAACGAGAGGAAACTGATCAGAAAGGGGATGCAAGAAAGAAGAAATGAGAGCTCTTTTTAGAAGAGATTATAAGAAGCAATGAAAAAAGGAGAAGCAGGGGATGAAGTATTTATAGGGGCCAACCGCGCACGTTGAGGAAAGCCAAAAGGAAGCCAACCGCCGAAATAAATTCGAATCTTTTCAGAAAACTGTGCATACACGATCTCTGAGCATATATGATCTCTGAGCATCTCTCACATCGGTTGCGTACGTGGCATGACTGACAGAATAATGGAAGTCTTAAAAAGCTAGTAAATTCAAATTGTTTCTTGTCTTTTCATTCCAAGAAATGCGGGGACTATCTGTAAACGGAAAAATCGGGGGAGCCCGATTTTCAGTCTCCTACAGCAGTTCGAGCCTCGACCTCGACTGTATCGGAGTGGGATTTGAAGTTTATCCCCGAGGTGCACTCCTCGAGGAAGCATTCCGAGGGGTCGATATGCCTCGAGGCGGGGAGATATTCGAAGACCGTCATGATAAGGCGGGAGACTCCCAAGAGGCACGTGATTAAAGCTGACAAAGTGCGTAAATTAGTACAAGCCCGTACTGTGGCATTAAATGGTTGTACTAGCCATCTCTCTTTGCATTAGTTACACATGTACTATGATGGAGTTCTCCCTCATATGTAAAGGGGACCCTTGTCACTTTGTAACCGACATGATATTGAATACAAGAATAAGAGCACCCTCTGCTCTCTAACCAAAATATTCTCTACAATTGTTTCATATATTTATTGCTTCTCATTTATTGTGTTCTTGAATTGTTCTTCATTTATTACTTGTTATTGATCATAAATAGGTCATTCTTAAGGCCTTCAACACTGTTATACCGTTATCGATAGCCCCTAGTCAAGCTTCTAAAGCTCGACCTCGAGGCCCTTCCGACTACCCGCGAGACCGGTCTCTCCGTTGCCCGGTTTGCTTAATCTCGTTTCTTTTTGCTCTTATTTCGTTTTTCTCAATTCACACTCAGCATCTACTGCCTAAACAACCGGTATTAAAATAGATCACGTATTTTTAGAATCATATATAATTGTAATTACCGTTTTCCAGGTAAATAGTTTACTCTTTCTTCTTTTTCTTCTTTTTTTTTCCGAAAAAAACTATTACCCATAAGTGTAAAAAGTCAAAACAATCCTTTTTAGAAGAAATATTATTTTGGCACTAGAAAATAATTTTGGCGCTATATTCTTATATAATTTTGGTTGCACAAATTAGAGTAATTTATTTTTAAGTTAAATCTTGGATTAATGACTTTGGAAACTTGGGAAAAGCTAAACTCATTTCAATGTCAGACAAACTTTTCAAGGTAAGTTACTTTCTTTAGAGTCATTGAAAATCTTGGATTAATGACATTGTATTCTATGATCGTTTGACTCACTCTTGTTTGATTTTCAGTAAAAAAAAAATGGCTATAGTTAGCTTTCATCTAGAAGTAGCAACAATGGAGAAGATTGTCTTAAGGATTTTAGTCACACTTCTATATTTAATCATGTGTAATTAATGTGTAGAAAAAATTCAAGGATAAATAAGGCAATTCCTATATACTATTTGATTTATCATTTAACTCTTTCATTATACACCTATACTGTGATTCTTCCCCTATATCAAATTACAACACCTCGATCTTCAATTAGTTAGAGTTGGCTCCATGAATCTTTGAAATTTTGGTAAGACATATTTATTTTACCATATTCTTCGTAATTTATTCAGGTTTTAAATCAGTTATATTGTAGGATTTGGTTCATTTTTTCTCTTACTACGACATATTTAAATATTTAGGATCCGTTTGGTCATAAATTTTGTCAAAATACATTTGGATTTTATTTGGCAAACATATGTTTGGCCATAGATTTTGTCTACATTTTGGCCAAATCCCAAATCCCAAAATCAACTCAATAGCTGGTTTTGGGCCAAAATATCACAATTATATTTTTTAAAATTTGCCCCAAACTTTTGTATTTTATAAAATTGCTCACCATTTATTATTTTGTAATAATGTTGCTTCATCTTCTTGGTAAGTGTATCATGTAGTTCATTATAAAAATAATAATTTTGTACCAAATTTATTTATGTTTAGGAGTATGGTTTGCGATAATATAATGAATGTTATGGATAATGATATTGTTGGGTATTTGTGATAGTTTTTAGAACTTGTGAGTATAAGTCATGTTTCATATTTTTCCAAAACAAATTTGAGAAATATATTTTGAAAACTGATGTCCAAACACATTTTCATCTACAAACCAAACTTCGTCCAAATCAGATTTTTCAAAAGAAATTTGAGAATCTATGGCCAAACGCTAACTTAGAAAAAAAATTAATTGTAAGATTACTATTTTACCATTATGAGATAATTTATAACTACATATACGTTTATGATTTATTTTAATAAGAATTATTCTATCTTAAACTTGTACCCATCCCATTTCGAGTATACCTTATGAAACCTACATAGATAGAGTTAAATATGAGTTTAGAAAAAGTTGTCATTTTTATTCATGTTAGTTATCTGAAAGAAACCAATTGTGACCACAAAAGAAAAGAGGCAAAATGCTATCGAACTGTGTGTTAGGGAATGCAGCAAAATCCAGAGTAGGAACAAGAAGAGATGAAGTATACGTAGCAGCTGTGCCATTGAGAGCCACAAAAGGGGCAGCCCAGTCGCTCATGTCCACTGCTTACTCTCTAAATTTATGGGATTTGCAGCATTTCATGGTCATCATCAATCCCAATTCCTCCTCTCTCCAATCTCAGGTTTCTCCTCTTGCATTTTGTCCTTAAAATATAGATTTTTGCAGACCCAAATTCCAAGATTACCTTTTTCTTTTCAATCAGAAGTTTCTCTATTTTGGGGTAGTTTGGTTTGATTGTATAGTCCCAGTACCTTAAGTAATGCATTGTTTGGTTGGCCGTATTAAATAATATTCCCTCCGGTCCACGATAAGTGACCAATTTGTTTTTTTATTTTGGTCCAAAATAAGTGTCCATTTATATACGACCTAAGGAACCATAGTCACCGTTGCGCCATGACCAAATTACATTTTTTGGCTTTTTACGGCCATAAAATAAGAATTCCGCCCGATTCCACTATTTTTCGTGTGCCGTGGCCCAAGCCCGACGCCGTGGGAGGGAGCCAAAACCAGATCGCCTAATATTTGTCCGCGATATCAAATACGACCTAAGGAACCATAGTCACTGCCCCGCCATGACCAAATTACATTTTTTGGCATTTTATATCCATAAAATCGGAATTCTGCCCGATTCCAATATTTTTCGTGTGTCGTGGCCCAAGCCTGATGCCGTGGGACGGAGCCGGAACAGGATCGCCTAATATTTGTCCGGGACATCAAATACAACCTAAAAAACCATAGTCACCACCTCGCTATGACCAAATTACATTTTTTGGCATTATACGGCCATAAAACCGGAAATCTACCTGATTCCAATATTTTTCGTGTGTCGTGGCCCAAGCCCGACGCCGTGGGACGGAGCCGAAACCGGATCGCCTAATATTTGTCCGGGATATCAAATACGACGTAAGAAACCATAGTCGCCGCCCCGGCATGACCAAATTACATTTTTTGGCATTTTACGGTCATAAAACCGGAATCCCGCCCCATTCCAATATCTTTCGTGTGCTGTGGCCCAAGCCCGACGCCGTGGGATGGAGCCGAAAAAGGATCGCCTAATATTTGTCCGGGACATCAAATACGACCTAAGAAAGAATTCAATTTGTTTCTAAAAAATAACCCTTATATACATATCGCTAAAAAGTTTTCTTGCCCCTCACATTAAATATTTAATTAAGGGTAGTTTGGTCATATTAGATATTTTTGTATAAAATTTAATATTTTCTTACTGAGCGTGCTAAAAACAAATTAATCACTTATTGTGGACCGGAGGAAATACCTGCAGGAATATATATGTTATTTTATGCAGGATAAAACGTAAAATAAAAATAGCAATGTGAGGATTGAACAACCTAAAGAAAAAAATATGCCTTTTTGACGTAAGTAATTCATGTATAATAGTCTCTTCGTTGTTACTCACTGCATGACAACCCTTTCATTATTTATTACCTTAGGGGTCGTTTGGTATGAGGTATAAGAAGATATAGTGCTGGTATAAAAATTTAATACCACATTAATACTTTGTTTGGTTAGCAAACCAGGTATGAGTTATCCCAAGATTAAAATTAACACCGGTATAACTTATACCTTATAGAGGGTGGGGTAATTAGCATCGGTATAAGTTATACATTCTTCTTACAAATTATGCAATTGTCATATTTAATACAACATACCAAACAGTGGATAAAAATCAATCCCAGCATAACTTATACCAGTATAACTTATCCCGGCATAAGCCGTATTCAAAGCAAACGACCCCTTAGTGAGTGGGCACGAATCTGGACTAATAGAGCTAGGAGTTTCAGATACCCAATGATTAAACTGAAAAAGAAACAGAAGTATTAACAGGTTACTAATTTATGTGTTGTAGGCATTAGTGTATGATTTCCAACCTCAAGATCCTGAAAACAAAGCTGTTGCTGTTGCAGCTCTATCCGGCAGAAATGTACCAGGTGAAACCTTTTAGCACTTACAACTTTTCTGTGGCTTTGGCCTCCATCCAGCTTACTCTAAAACTATATTCTACACAACACAAGATGCTTAGGCAACTGTTTTCTAAAATGTTGTGGAAATGGCTGGAAACCTTTTCATCTTAACTTTGCAGCTTATCTAAATGATAAACAAGTTCAAACTTTTAATCCTTTATGTCCAAACTCTATCCCTCTTCGGAACTAACCATCATAGGGATCAATTCCTAGTCGCACTTCATATTAAGCCTGCGTAGCTTCTGCATGTAATTTACTTCAGATTGAGCCGACATCCATATTTCTCAAGGTAGGGGTAAGGACTGCGTACAAATTACCCTCCCTAAACTCCACGTGTGAGATTTCATTGGGTTGTTGTTGTTGTTATGATTCAATAGGAAATGAGCACTTTAAACTTTTATCACCAATGTTTTATGGAAGTAAAACAAGCTTTTGCTGTCTCTTAATACCATTATAAGTTCATATATCTGTGGTTTTAAGTTTGATTGGTAGTTGTCAACATCATCTCCTACGTAATTTTCATGTCTCCAAGCTAGTTTATACCATGTCAGGAGTTGTTCGTATGAGGACTCTGAAGAAGCTGCCAACAAGGAAGTGCTGGTTTGCTGGCTACTCCGAGAGTGATGCAATAGATGCTGCAAACAAATTCAACGAAGGGTGGGAAACTGACTTGAGGATCAACCATCATGACTGCCGAAACTATGCAAATGGTAAGAAATGCAACACTGAATTATATTTGCCTTTGGTTATAACCTAAGTTGCTCCTACGTGGCAGTTTAGGTGTCGCACTCGTGTCGACACGACACTAATATGGGTGTGGGTGTGGGTGTGGGTGTGGATGTGGTATCCGTACCGGATCTGGTCAAACAATTTTGGGTACTTTGACCATGACGGACAGAAAATTTCGAGACAAGATGCAATTTGATTACCGAAATCAGAACTAAAACTAGGGTAAATTTGAAGAAAATAGTATATTTTATCTAGGAAATCAATCTTTACTTATCTACAACTTGAGAATAAAAAGGAAATCCACACTTTAAAAGCTATACGTAAGTATTCCATGCAATTTCTCATAAATTAGAGAAACTTTTATTTTTTGTAATTATTTTTAGCCGGATCCCCGTACCCGTATCCGTACTAGGATCCGTGTCCCCGAATCTTCAAATTTACATCTTGAAAGATCCGACCTCTAAATCCCCATCCGTGTCGGACACCCGCACCCGTGTCCGAGCAACTTAGGTTATAACCAAAATTGGAAAGAAGCACTATAAGTTTTTGCCCTATACATGCTAAATGCATACATTTATTTGCAGTCATTACACATGTCGTTGAGTAAAACTTCCTTTTTCATTCGTTAATTCTTTGCTAACGGACTATTTGAAAGGACTAGTGGAATATCTCACTGGAACGAAAGCAGTGCTGGAGCACCTAAGAAGCAGCAGCGTAGGCAAGAGTTGAGATGTAAAGGACTGAAGCATCATACTACTATATGTCATCAAGTAAACCTTTTAACACTTTACCAGCCAATACAAGTTCTGCAAATATATATTCACAGGCTTTATTTACTGTGATCTGTAAATCACTTCTATTCTTTCTTACACATTTCTTGAATGAGTGTAGTCCTCATAGTAACATGATAGTAATTGTTGTACAACACTTTCTCAATTGTAGAGCTGTGGTGTATAAATTCCAAATGGTTAAGAGCAATAATTGTGACTTTGACAGAGTGATACAGTTGTGTCATGGTGAAATGTACGCCACGTAGTTCAAGGCATGGAAATAGCTTCTTTGCGTAAGTGCAAGGGATACCGTATATGTCCACTCTATAAACTGCTCACCAGCCAGGAGCACTTGGTGCACAGGATAAGCCCTTTTGACAGCAAATGTTATCCATCTTGACTCATGAGAATACTTGGTTCACCAAGAAACAAGAGTTACTTCCGGTAGAAAAGAGGACGGAAAAACTATGATGTGAATATAGTTCGAAGGGAAAAAGCATATGGTAATTAGACGGATTCTTCGACTGACAATTCATAATGATCCCTGGTTCCAACAAATGTTGTTTGTGTATCAACTGGGGAGAGGCAAATGTATCTCCTTAAACACGTAATAGGGATGTATGCACATTGGTCCTCACTGATTTTCCTTCGTCACTGTTCATAGATTAGTATTCTTCACAATAAGCAAAATGAGACTCTTCTTTCTTGAATCAATTACTAACACATTCATCTGGATGCTTCTTGTGATCTTTACTTTAACAGCCCTTTTCCCAGATATTTTCAACAACAACAACAATAAACCTGAGTCTAGGAAAGGTAGTGTGTAAGCAAACCTTACTACCTTATAGAGATAGAGAAGTTGTTTTCGATAGACCCTCGACTCAAGAAACATTGGGGATAAAGCAACTTTCCCAGACCTTTTAAAATAGCAGAATAAACAGTTTAGTAATGTGATTAGAAAAAAATGTAGTAGTTTGAAAGACAGAGCAATGCAAGTCCACGACGCCTTGTGTGCGTTGATTCAGTATTTGTCATCCCCTAGAATATGAAAACTTGAGGCTCCTTTTCTGTGGTCTGAGGTCTACACGTATTTGTTATCAAATTCAATTGAATATATTACCCTCCACCCGATCCTAGGAAGCTCAAAAGTACCCCACTTACCTTCCACACAACTGGAACTCAAACCTACTGGTGATATTCTACTAGGAGGCAAGCCTCACTCATCAAATTAAAGTTGTACCACTAATCAGTATATATACATATATATATATGTATATATATATATATGTATGTATATATGTATATATATATATATATACACACTTTTTCCACCAAAAGCAACAGGCAAGAAGACTAGGGCCGTTTGGATACCAGGGAAAATGCAGTTTCCAAAAAATCAGCACCTCTACAAGCAACATCATCAAGAAAGAAATTTTGGTTTCAACATCATCAAAACATGCAAGTTTGAATCGACAGAAGGTGACTTAATCCAGATACACACTCTCCAAAAAATGTGGAGAGCAAGCTGGTATACAGGGATCTATAAGACAAAATACTTCCACAGTTACAAGGGAATGTCTGAGAAGATAAATATATGCCAAACTCAAACTAAAAGGAGACCATATTACAGAGAGACCTGCATATTCATGGCGATATTCAGCACACTAGACCTACGATGACCATAATTGAGACAATAGTTTCCCTTTTTGGCATATCGTGATAGAGTCCAATACAATTTCTCTGAGCTTTTCCTCTATATCTTCAACAGGAAGGGTTGCATCAATAACCTACAATACAGCAAAGACATAACATTAAAAAAAAACAGTTATTGCCCCGGCTTTGGATATGATGCTTGTACGAGCAGCTATACAAGGTTAATCTGTTATCTTGTAAATGAAAGTAATTAATGTATCAAAAGCTTCAAAGAATATAAGATCAGAGTCTTAACTAATAGGATATAATCAATTCACATAGCATAAGTTAATAAGGTGTAATATAATGCTTTTATATTAACCTTACGAACCATACTCATGTAATGGATACAAAAAAATTGATAGGAAACGTCCAAACAAACTCAAAGAGTACTGAAGTAAAACTAAAAAGTTAGTATCAATGTTTAATATCATATCCCTTGCTACATAACCTTTTATTAAACCATCATCTATGCACCTAGAAGAAAACAAAGGAAGGAAAACAACCTTCCACGAGGAATCCTGAAGAGTCAAATAAGACTTGGCGACCATTTTTTGAAACTCAAGCTGCTCATACCTCTCACCTCCATAACCTCCTCTCTCTGCGGCTTTCTGGTTATTTTCAAGACTAAATCATCAATATCCACAATCAAACCACTACAGGAGCATATCTTTCATATAATAAAATGACTGATGAAAAAGAATATATATTTACAAGTGAAGCAATGGGTAGCCTGCAAACAACTGGAAATATAAACTGAAATAGCAAAAAGCTTTATCCCGGATTAGAAATGAACATATCTGACAGGACCAGAGGTTGCTTAAGAAATCCACATCCATTCAGTCTTAGACTTCAGTTGTGGAAATTTCAATTCACAGACTATCTCCTAAACATAAGGCGGGTGAAGAAAAACAAGACTAGATAATGAAAACTACCTCAGGTGATATGTCAAGGTATACAACCAGATCCGGAGCTAACAACCCTATCTCTGGAGCCTGCGGTAAAAGATCTCATTGCTAAAACTGATTTGAGAAACCGAATAGCAATGTTGAGGAAGTAAGACTCGATGTTACCTTACACCATTCAATATCAAGTCCCTTGGCAGATGAGAATGCTACTCCAGAATAAGAATAGCGATCAACAATGAGAGTAGTTCCACTCCTCAGCTTATCCTCCATTAACATTCTGCAGAATTGGAAAGAAAAATTAGAACTACCTGCATGCACCAGCTTAAAATTCCTACAGAAACAATTGGACATGGAAGTAAAACTGTTCGCTAACAAAACAGGTAAATCTTTCAGTTAAATGACAATAAAATTCAATGCAATATTGTTAAAGAAAATGAAGACGGGTACTTAATTAGATACCAAGATAAGAAGTTTTATTGTTTTGGTTGAAGCCTTATGTTAAAGACAAGACTATTGGCAGGGAATAGATAAAAAAGCAGGCAAAAGGTCATTAACACTTCCATTTTGGTTAGAAGATCATACCATACTCAAAAAAGGTACATGATTAATTGCGAGGGAAGGAAAGTCAAAGAAAATCTTTCAACAATCTAAGGGAATATTTTCTCCTCCATGCGGGCTCTAGCCAGTTTCCAGCTGGCACACAGGTTGCAAACTCGGGGGAGTATGAACTCGCCCCTTACCCTCCTCCCAACTTAAATGCCAAGTTTTATCCTCGGTAGAGTTAACACGTGACATGTGCCTAAGCCACATATCACTTGCTGGGTCCTTTTTACTAAACAAAAACCCTAGAGCAACAACCTAAGATAGTTGAAGAACAAAAATGCATATTTAAAATGCTCTCCTTCTGTTAATGCCATACTTTCCTGGAAAAAAATGACAATCTATGCAGAGAGCTTGTCAAAGTAGCTATTTTAAATAGATAGTAGCAGAGAGAACGTCAACACCACTTGGTTCATCTTTCGATGGTATACAGAGATAATTTTAGCTCTCTGTCAGAAACTGAAACATCTGCTTATTAGTTCGAAACTAGCACGGAAAGAATATGAGAATAATTCACGAGTAGCTGGCCTGCATTTCCACACATGTCCTCTAGTGACATCAGTTTGAGTCTGTCAAATTTCTAAATAATTTACTGTGGTTCAAAACAAGGGAATCGCCAAACTAATGGGCACACCTCTTCTCCCAACGATTTGCACTGAATAGAAGATGGATCGCATGGTCATCCAAATGCGACTGGTTAGCAAGATAAGAAGAAATCATTTGCCCAACACCTGTATTTCTGTCAGGAAATCTCCATGATTCAACTGAATATCCTTGCTCATCAAGGTACTTGTATAGTCTGCCAGATTGTGAAGTCTTCCCACAGCGGTCAAGCCCTTCTAAAACAATTAAGGCACCTCTTGAACTGCTGTTTTCTTTGCTTTCCATATGAATATTTATTGAAGGCTTGAAAGGTAACTTCAAATTCAAACTAGACTTCAATGAAACCTGAGCCGCTACTACACCAAATTTTCTGGGGAAAACAGAAACTGTATTAGCACAAAGCTTTCGCAACCAAACAAGTGCTCTCCACTTCTTTAATTGTCTGGTATAGATAAAAAATATGACATACTACAATAAGTCCAATGACATATAGGGCAAAACTGTGAATTGCCCATCATTTAGCTTAATCCCATTAATCTACAACTCTAACATGTAAACTAATACATAGTATACGAAAACATGCAGATACTATTGTAATATGCTCTAGCATTTAGCTTAATGTCATTAAAACTACAACTCTAGCATGGAGACGCATAGTATAGGAAAACATGCAGATAATAATGTAATATGCTCTTAGTGGGTATTGTAGTGTCCAGATTAACTTTCGCACATCTCGACTATTCCACTGGGTACCTACTCTTAGTGGTTCTTTCAAGCAAACTATGTGTTGCATAAGGGAATACGTGAATTTCCGTCTAGATAAAGACATAAATGTATGTATGATTATATGTTGCTTATTAGAATCTCGTACTTCTCGCTGTGAAGTTCATTTACTCAATAATACTACTCCTTCCGTGCCATATAATGTTGCATCGTTCTACATTTTTGAAACTTGTGGTCTAAAACAAACCCTAGATATTTGTGTGACCATAAATTAGCTCATTAAAGGTAAATAAAAATTTTAAAGTTCAATTATTTTTAAATATAGAAATGAGTTTTTTTTTGTTGGGCAGATTAAAAAGAAAAGCGGCCACATATTTTGAGACAGTGGTAGTAATAATAAAGTAGCTAAATGGCAATTGGTGAAATTTTGAATGAACAAAGGACAAATACAAGTCATCAAACAAATCAAAGAAAAATCTGCAGCGGATCATACAGTTTCTACGGACCAAACAAACAATGAACATCCATGTATAAAATGTTCGATGTATTAAGAAATTGAAACTTACAAAGCCTTGTTGATGATGAAATTGCAGGCATATCTCATCTCACCATTAAACCTACTATTCAATTCTGCGACAATTATCGCTCCTCGTCTTTTCGTCGCCAAAATTTCCCGCGCAACGTCTCAATTTGTTCGCGCGTCTAGGGTTTTTATATGAAGGGTCAAAAGTAGCCTTCCCTCAAAGTATGAAACTTGTAATTTGCAAATGTCTCCTCTACAGTGATTAAAAATCATACTAAGCGTGATTAAAAATCATACTAAGCGTGGAGGTAAGGCGAGGCGTTTTACATATGCGAGATGTAAGTCCCGAGATACGGGACGTAAGTCCCATGAGTATTTAAATTTTAATATTTTATAAAAATAAAGAAAACTATATATATGTGTGTGTGTGTGTGTGTGTGCGTGTGTGTGTGAAATGAGGAAAAATTACATAAAAACTGAAGAAAACTATAAATATGTGAAATATATATAAGTAATTTAAACATGTAAAATTACATAAAAAATGGAAAAAACTATAAATATGTGAAATTATATTTATGTTAGTAGCTTTATTTAAGGATTTGGGATTATTGGTTCATCTAGCTTGCATATTAGGTGTCATCACGGTCGTCGGTGATTTTGGATCGTGACAGTCAGAGAAAATATGCACTGAAGTTGATGCAAAAATGGGGCTTGATGGTGCTAAACCTGCAGGCACACTACTATAGGCAAATGTAGAGCCTACTTCTGCTGAAGTAGGACACACTTGTGAATAATGGTTTCTTTGAACTTGAAGACAAGTTGCTGGAAGATGTAAGAAAATATCAGAGATTGGTGTGAAGGCTACTTTATCTCACCATGGCTAGGTGGAGCTTCCAAGCTCGAGCTTGGCAAAACAGAGACTTTGAAATCGAACTCCTCTGATTTTGACCGTATATAAAAAGAAAGAGATTTTTTAAATTGAGTGCGATGAGGAATTTATAGGGGAAAGCAACCGTCATCAGAGATAATCATTATGAACTGTCATCATGGAACTGTCACTTCGTAACTGATGCATCTGCAGAAAAACCCTAATAAAGCACTGAAAATTGCACAACCAATTACAATGTGGCACGTGTCTTGCGCATTTAATAGACATGATATATGTCTCATCGATTCTGAAGAAGGCATTATGATAATAGAGAAAAGGCGGCAAGAAATTCCCGCCATAAATACTTACCACTTCTCGAATATGCAGTTGGAAATATTCAGAAAGTGGGGGGATTATCTGTGTTGGTGAAAAAAAGGCATGACACGTGGACCATCAGCAAGGTGCCAGGTGGCACTTTCAGTTAAGCGAATTAAAGGAATTGAAAAGGCACGAACGAGACACCCCCGGTGTTCCATCAGAAAAGGTATCAGCTCTCAGTTGGAAAAGAAGAAATAGACACGAGATGAATGAAGACTATAAAAGGGGAATATTCGTGAATCTATTGTAAATAAAGAAGGGAAATCGGCATTGATCTTGACTACGGGAAATCTTCCGTCATTAATGTAACTATTACAATTATATATGGTAACGGGCAATCAAGACAATTAATGTCATCAACAAGCCATAATTAAGTAGGAAAATCGTTATAATTATATATCCTTGTATAAGTAATTGATCCTCATTTGTAAAAGTATCTGAATTTTTAAGAATATATTCAATTAGTCTTTTATTTTATATAAAGTGTTCAAACTGCAATTCTGGGAAAGATTGACGATTTGCATTAAACTTTTTTTCCTTATCTAATATTTCCTTTATTCTTTTTATTTTTTGAATTACCAAGAAAGTGAAGTAATTTTGGTTATCAATAATCTGGTTTTTTCTTGATATTAGCTTTGACCGAAAAATTATTTTTTAGTTAAACACAGTTAATAAGAAGCAATTAGATTTCTATGGCGATCACCTCCTTCTCCTTTCCCTTATTTCCTCTTTTCATAACTGATGTGCATGTGAAGGATCTAGAAGTTCATCAGATATATTTCTCAAATATGATTGGAAAAGTAAAGCGTCATAGTTTTAAAATTGAGTGAAGAAAAGCAAATTATCGAAAGTGTTAGTTGTTTAATGCATGGTAGATGCAGGATGTGAAGTTACCTGATTTTGTTTTTGTAAAATACATAAACTATCCTTTTAAGTTGGCTTAACAATCATCGAGACAACTCAACTGATTTGTTTATCATTTAAACACTTCTTCACCCCTAAAGTGGGGCCTCGTGAACCCTTCACGCTAATATGGCACAATGTGTTCTTTATATTTAATTTTAAGTGCGTGAAACCCTCAAAATCAAAAATTTTCTTTTAAATTAATTTTACTTTATGTGGACCACCATAATTTTTATGTGGGTCCCATTATATTTTTAATTTTTCGCACATTAATTTTACTTTCTTCCCAAAATATTTCATCTTCACCCAATCAGTAGCACCTCTTCCTTTCGCCATTAATCCACCTCTTCTTAAACCTTGAAAATAATGTAATAATTAATAACAACCACTACACAATAACAATTTTGTTGGCCTCCCACAAAACTTCAATCCCATTTTCTGCAGCTTTTACTCATGGATTAGAGTTGCTGGGTCTTTACAGGTTTTATTCGCCGGAGAAAAATGGATGCTAACCGTTGGGATTGTTTTTAGTGGTTTCAGTTGGTTAAAAATGAAAGAAATAATGTAATAATTAATAACAACCACTACACAATAACAATTTCATTGACCTCCCACAAAACTTCAATCCCATTTTCTGCAGCTTTTACTCATGGATTAGAGTTGCTGGGTCTTTACAGGTTTTATTCGCCGGAGAAAAATGGATGCTAACCGCTGGGATTGTTTTTAGTGGTTTCAGTTGGTTAAAAATGAAAGAAATAAGAGAGAGAGAGAGAGAGAGAGAGAGAGAGAGAGATGAGTACTCTAAAAGCTATGGCCTTTTTCCGGTCAGATGAGCGGAAAACTCTTCATTGAAACTCAAACTCCTCCAAAACCATTTGGTGATATTGTCACGCCCCGAACCTGGGGAAGCGTGGATGGCACTCGGTGCCTAACTGGCTCGAGCGAACCGCTCTATAACTCATTCATTCCTTATGTAACTATCATGGGTCAACATGGCCACAACTCGTAATGTACAATGGTAAGTGGGCAAATGTTATATTAATGAATCATCGTTCATAAAACATGAATACATATTGGCCGTCAAGGCCTCTGACATACAGTACATCGTAAACACGTGTCTACAAGGCCTCTAAGATTATTTGACATAAAATGGGACAGAGTACCGGCCTACGCATAAGTCTGTAGCAAAACTCTGACACGATGACTCATAGACTCGGTTGCACTCTGAATGAGGTAGAGTCTTACCGATCCTTCGTTGAATGCTCATCTCGTCTACTATGAGGGATCATCAAACTGATTGTCTATACCTGCGGGCATGATACACATCGTCCCCAACAAAAGGACGTCAGTACGAATAATGTACTACGTATGTAAGGCACATAAATAAGTACATAACAAACATGAAAGAAATATAGAGTAACTGACCCAACCTGTAAGTCTGGATAATTCTGTAAATTATGAAATACTTATAGCGTCATGCATATGCGTAAGAATGTCATGTCGTGCATATGTACATATTTCATATCATCATCAGGCCTCTGAGGGCATCCCATCATATCACCTCGGCTACTACGGGCAAAATCATCAACGTATACCAGCTGATCGGGTGGTGGTGCATGTATAACGCCATAACATTTCCCATATCCCATATATATATAACTCCATCTGGTCATGGGTCAATGTGTATGTATAAATGCATGAAATGCATATGAAATACGTTAATAAAATATCTCGGTATGTCATAAGTTCATTGTGCCTCTGATTAATATCATGAAATAAACTTTACCAACTTACATATTTTTTAGACTCATGAATAGATGATAAAATAGTATGACACATGGGGAATTGAGAACATAAGCATCTCTAGTATTTCTATGAATAGAGTCATTTATGGAATTTGTACATTTTCTCATTTCGTATAAATCATGCTAAAAAGAAAGAAGAGATAACCTTAACATACCTGGATTAGGGAAAAATATGTATGATATTCAGGCAACCTTAGATCATACGCTAATGTTCCAAGAAAGCAATTATTTGCGCAGAACATTTATTCAAATACCCACATTTCATCATCGCGATCCATCACTTCTCTATAGTTGTTGAAAGGATGATAAAAAAGCTAATACAGGAATAGTCATTGAGATGTTTGGCAACTTTTGCTACTATGGTAGAAGACCTTCAACCACTATCTTTTAAGGGATTCATGTCTTGCAGCTAATGAAAAAAAGTACAATAGGAAGGATGTTTAAAGAGAAATTGTCATTTGACATGTCATTTGCGGGTGTAATTCGCGCATATAGTATGCCGGACTAGGATGTTCACGAGATACATTTAATAGCCACTTGAAATTTTAAAATGGTAAACGAGTCAATTGAGGTGCCTGCCTGATTGTTGAGGAAACCGTTTATGTATTTCGTCTTTTGTGTTCAATGTATATGTGATAAGTATACCCACTCAAACAATCTACTCAATCGAGTAAGTGCCCTGTCTGTACAAAAAATTTGATTGAAGATTTTTTCTAAAAAAATCTATCTTTTTTCAAAATCAGCATTTGTTCATAAAATTTCTAATTTTCACTTGAAGATGTATTTTGGAAATTTTCGAAAATTTGAAAAACTGCAAAAAGCTATTTTTCAAAATTTTCACACAAAACTTCAAAAACAACTCAAACTGAAATTTATATTCAAACACAACTGTTTATTTCAAATATATTTTCACTTAAAAAAAAATTTCGCTAATTTTTCGAATTTTACAATTCTTATGTCCAAACACCTAATAAATTTGTGAAAAGCACACAGTTATAAACCACAGGATGGTTGTATACCATTATGAGATTTTGTAAATTATCTGCATATGTTAAACGATAAAAGTATGTTCATTCAACTTGATCAACAACACATGGTACGTTCTCATGCACTTAAGATCATGAAAGTAAGGAAAAGGAAAGAAATTATTTAATGTATACAAATAGTATATATCTAAAGAAACACGGCATAAAGTCAAGATGGCCGAGTTGGTCTAAGGCGCCAGTTTCAGGTACTGGTCCGAAAGGGCATGGGTTCAAATCCCATTCTTGACAAATGCTTTTTTGCCCCTTAACTCTCCTCTTTTGCTTTACTTTTAGGAGCTTTTCAATTTTTTTATTTGTTTTTTTCCCACAAGGATTTCCTTCTGAAAATAGTAAAAATAGATTGCACCAACTTGATTTAAAGCTCCCACTTGATGTTATTAAACAAGACTTCTTATGATTGTCATTTGACAAGTAAATTAATTACAAGTACCGATCAAGAAAAAGTAATTGCACTACAAAGTTAAAACGTAAAGATGTATTTCCTGATGAGACTTTTCCAACCAAATAATTATACACCTGAACTCTCAAGATATGGGTTCAATTCCTTTTTCTCACCAAATCATAGAAAAGTATAATTCTTATCATGAATCCAAAGCAAAACATAATGAAAGAAAGGGGACAAAAACGGAAAGTTGTACCAGCTTGGAAATAGAGTCATAGTGTTCGTTTGAAAGCAAGTATTGCCATAAATGAATTATGAATATTGGAGGGGAAAAGTAGAGAGAAATTCTTAATTTATTTGACATGTCAAAAACTTGTATAAAAGCTCATATCTGCTTGTAAGTGAAACAAGAAGCCATTGACCTTTGATATGATATAAGTGCTCCTTAATTTGTCTGTAATTAATAAAGAGAATCTCAATTCTGAACTGTTTCACTTGAGTTATCCTTTTACGAGCAGTTTGTAATGTGTCCCATATCTCTTCTACATCAGTGTATACATAAATCCTGGTGTATTCATCATAACCAAGGCTGCAAATTAATATCTTTTTAACCTTAGTATTTTTCTCCCTAAGTTTGTGTCAATATTGTTGAATTCACTCCTCTTCTTGGGAATCTCATTTCCCTCAACGTCTAGTTTGATAGGAACATTTGGTCCATTGTAGACGGTTAAAACTGTGCCCACTGAACACCCCAATTTCCTGGTGAGGCAAACAGTTTAGGAACGTGACCCTAATGAATCGGAGTCAGAGAGAGGAGCCCCTCATATCGGGGCCCGGGCAAAATACATGTCTTCGGTGGTATCGAGACCATTTCCTCCAGGTACGGTTCGGGGATCAAGACTTCGGAGAGCAATACAAACAACTGCACACGGCTAACAAAGGTTCGTGATGTCCGTGCCCGACTGGATATCTCGGCGTGAATCTCGACACGTATCGGCAGAAAATCAATGATTAGAGAAACAGAAGATTTTTACCTCTCTTAGAATTGTACATAGGGTAAAACTCCCCTACTATAAGTCTTTCATTTGCTTAATTTAACGTCATTAATCACTCATATTAAATTAATCTATATATATACTTAAAACCACATATAAATTCAATTGTTATCCGTTTTTAGGGTAAACAGTTTGGCGTCCACCGTGGTACTAAGGATAATAGTGGTAATTTGATACAAATTTTCATAACGCACTCGGTTTTACAATTGTTCTTTGAGATTCATATTTCAGGTCAAATTAAAAATGTTGAACTCTCAATTTGCTCATTTGAACGTTGATGTTGAGTCTGGCCATCATGGCGAGAACAATAATGTAGTGCCAAGCAATGAGGTGCCTCATGCTGACCCCAACGGAGTTCTAGTTGTGGACCCAATCGATGCTAACTCACATGTGGTCATCGATGCAAACTTGGCTACTGACATCGAAAACAACATTCACGGGGGATCCCAATCGATAGCCCGGGGTACACACGACGGTGAAGGAGATAGGATCAATTTACGGGTGATCTTCGAAATGTTACAGGCTCAATAGGAGGCAATAGACCAGTTACAGAACCAAAGTGGCACCCCCAGCAGAGTTGAGCCCGAACCATCCGGGGAAAACACCCGCAGAAATGAACCAACCAAAGAAAGGTCGGGTAAAGTTGAATCCGGGACCAACCCCGAGATAATATAGATGCTAGAGGAACAGACAAAGTGGGTGGAGTCGAGAGAAAATAAAATCGAAGCCAACGATAAAAAAATGGAGACCTATAACTCCGGGGTTGATCAAATCCCAGGAACACCCCTGATATTGAAAGGCCTAGATTCAAAAAAATTTGTCCAAAAATTTTTCCGTCCGAGCGTAGCTCCAAAATCGATCCCAAAGAAGTTTCATATTCTCGAAATTCCAAAGTATAACGAGACCACGGATCCAAATGAACACGTGACCTCCTACACGTGTTCCATCAAAGGAAATGACTTAGAAGATGACGAAATCGAGTCGGTTCTACTGAAGAAGTTCGGAGACCCTGTATAAAGGAGCAATGATATGGTATCGCAACGTGCCCCCTAATTCCATTAATTCATTTGCTATGCTTGCAGATGCCTTCATAAAAAAGCTCATTTTAGGGCCATCAAAGTCGAGACTAGAAAATTTGACATCTTTAAAGTGAAACAAAGAAATAACAAAATGCTCAGGGAATTCGTATCAAGCTTTCAAATGGAAAGGATGGACCTGCCCCAAGTTGCATACGATTGGGCCGTTCAAGCATTCACCCAAGGACTCAAACCCCAAACCTCCTTGGCTTCACAACAACTGAAACATAATTTGATAGAGTACCTAGCAGTAAGTTGGGTTGACGTCCATAACAGGTACCAATCGAAAATCAGAGTCGAGGATGATCAGCTCGGGCCCCCCTCTAAGTCTGTGTATCCCTTAAGAACTAATGACATGTCTAAAAGAGTCATCGATCATGAACCAAGACCAAGCAGAGATCAGTATCAACCGTATAGCAAAGATCGAAGGGGCAACGGATCCGGACGTAACCCTGCGAGGAACGAAAAAAGAAGCAATCGAGATCATAATAGCTGGGGACTCATGAGCAAAAACGGGTTCGAAAGGTCAATCGAGGCCAGGGAGGCACCGAGGTTATCAGAATACAACTTCAGCGTCGATGCGGCCGACATCGTGTCAGCCATTGGATGCATCAAAGATACCAAGTGGCCTCGGCCATTGCAATCTGATCCTGCCCAAAGAGACCCCAACCTGATGTGTAAGTATCATGGAACTCACGGTCATAGGACCGAAGACTGCCGACAGCTAAGAGAAAAAGTAGCCCGATTATTCAATAACGGGCACCTCCGACAATTTTCTGAATGATTGAGCAAAAAATCACTTCAGGAATAGGGACTCCAACAAACAAACCGAAAAAGAGGAACCTCAGCACGCCATTAACATGATCATTGGTGGAGTCGATGTACCCCAGGGACCAATGCTAAAACACACTAAGGTGCCCATCAGAAGCAAAAAATGAACCCGAGATTACATCCCGGAAGGGACCATTTCTTTCAACGATGAGGACACCGAAGGCATCGTGCAACCACATAATAATGCAATGGTAATATCTGTACTCATAAATAAATCTAGAGTTAAACGTGTGTCGATTGATCCAGTTAGATCGGCCAATATCATCATATCGAGGGTCGTAGAGCAGTTGGGTCTACATGACCAAATAGTGCAGTAGTCCAGGTTTTGAACGGATTCAACATGACACGTGAAACTATTAAAGGGGAGATAACCCTGCCAGTAAACACCACCGAAACCATTCAGGAAATAAAGTTCTACGTCATTGAAGGGGACATGAGGTATAACACTCTATTCGGAAGGCCATGGATTCAGAACATGAGGGCAATACCCTCGACACTACACCAGGCACTGAAGTTCCCCACACCGTAGGGATCAAGACAGTTTACGAAAAATAGTCGGCCGCAAAAAAAATGTTCACAGTCGATAAGGTGATCTCGATGTCCGCACTCTCGACATCAAAGAACACGGAGTCAGTTAGGAAGGAAGAAACTAAATAGCAATCAACGACACCGACCCTACGGAATCGGAGAAGCAAGAGGCAGGCGAGGATGATGATTATAGTGTTCCTAGGGCGTTCATAGCCCTTGACAATTCTGATTCCACCAAGTCGATGGTCGAGGAGCTGGAGCAAGTCATATTGATCGAGCACTTGCATGATCAGAAGGTATACCTGGTCACGGGGTTGACTCCCGAGCTCAGGAAAAAACTCATTAAATTACTTATAGCTAAAGTGGATTGTTTTGCTTGGTCCCATCTAGATATGACAGGGATCCCACTAGAAGTAACCACTCATAAGTTAAGCTTGGACCTGAAGTTCAACCCGGTTAAACGAAAAAGGAGGCCTCAGTCCGAAGTCAAGCATGCACTCATCAAAGACGAGGTATCCAAACTCCTTAAAATAGGTTCCACTGGGGAAGTTAAGTATCCAAATTGGTTGGTGATCACGCTCAACTATGTCTAATAAAAGACTAAACGGGCGTTGCAAATATAATCCGGGGT
>ML365034.1:0-30574 GCA_005239505.1 Nicotiana paniculata | reverse complement strand
GGGGCTAAGTTATCCAAAATATTTGATTATTCCAAGATCTTAATTAATCTTCCACAAAAAGATGATCATTAATTGCGCACATAATTAAGAATTATCTCTAACTTACTTAAAATAATACTCACTTTTAATACACTTTATATAACATACTATCACGATCATATGGTACCTTGTATGGTACTAGTCCATAAGTATCGAGTATTATAACTCGACCCGTATTTTACCCAAATCGGCCACCTTCAACAGAACTCATTTTCTTTAATTTGTGTATCCTTTCTCCTTCATGACACTTACTTGTCGCTTGTTATAAATAACAGACATACATCAACCTCAAAATAATCTCATCCCCAAATCTACGTGGATTAACTGAAAGACAAAACTTAACGTACAAAAGCGTGAGAAGTAACAAATACTTTATAATCCTAAAATAAATCTTATTCCCGAACTTACGTCGATTAACTTACGAAGAAACTTCAACGTACGAAAATGTGGTATGTAACATCTCATTTCTGATCTTATATCAATTTACTTATGGCGTACTTCCACGTATGAAAATATGGGGTGTAACATCATTCCCCCCTTTGGAACATTCATCCTCGAATGTTGACTGATGCATTTATCATTCTTATAACCCATAGCTCTCTCTTTATTTTCGTGGGCTTAATTCCGGGGGCTTATCTATTTTCGTCACCTTCTCACTTGCCCTTTATTATCCTTACTCCTGTCTTCCTACAATCTTGTCGCTCTACCATACTTTAGCCTGCGACCCATACATATCTATTTATACTGCTCACAACTTTCCTTCAACTTTCTTGCACCCTAGATTTCCTTATGTTATTCTGGAATGTTAAGCGAGACATTGCATCATCACAGACTCTTCGGTACTCTTTTAACTAGAAATCTTGATACCTAGAAACCATAGGCTGGAAGATATGCCACTAATGGAACTGCTATCCTTCATGGATACTGAATCGCCGTGCTTCTAGCCTTTTATCCGAAGTATGGACTATTCAATATCTTCTGCATTTGAGTATCTCGTACGTTGTTCACTTTTACCTTACCACCTGAAATCTTGCATCGTATCTTCTATTTCTTTCATGACTTCCCTCCCACATAGGTATACTTCACGTCCATAACTTGAACTTCTATTATAATACTTGCACCTATGGTGCCTATACAATTCGGTGGGAGATTCATATTGGCTTTTTATGAGGCTAGTACTTCTTCTAACTTGCTTTATCGTAGAGCCATTATAGAATATGGTTGTTGGACTATCTCTCTTGTACCTTTGATATTAAGATTAGTTCTGCAATATTCTCAATCACAATTTTTATAGTTTTCTGGGTCAAATAATCAGACTCCTGATTTACTTTGTTGATATAACTCTTTAGTTTCCTCATCCTTGTGATCAGCCTTTATGTAGTCTTAAGCCATCTCCCTATTTGTGGCTCATGGTATTACTTCAGCCCTTCATGGGCGCTATGGAATATTCAGCATATAATCTCCTAACAATTCAATCCTTCTTCTAGGACTGCATGATTGCCAACATATATGATGCATGGATTATACTCCGAACTCTTCAGTGTGTTCATAACATAACTGACTCGGGATCATTGATCGAATAATTCCTTTCGTTTCTTCTTAGATTTCTTTAGCATAAGCTATCATTGTTCCTGGTCTTTCTTCCTCCTTGTTGCATACATACTTAGCTTATCTTAGTTCCTACGCATGTCAGGGTTCTCTTGCAACTCATATCATCTCGAATATTACTTTTAATTTTACTCCTCGTTCATTAGCCAGAGTAGGTTCTACTTTCCTTTGGAATTATTACAATGTTGTTGAGACTATTGTTATATGACCATTTTCTCCTTAGGTTACTAAGATTAGGTTGAAGCCTTCTTCCTTACTTCCTCAGCTAGTCTTTCATTGTAGTATTAAGGGAGGACCCTCTGACTCTTGTAAAGATATGAGCTTATTAGATCGTATACTCGACAAAATTTTGATGTCCTTCCTCACCTATAATTATCCGTGGTTACTTACCTCAACGCCCTTGTGCTTACAAGGTTACTTCTGAACTTGATATTTTGACTGTCTTCCTAGTGACACTCTTTTATCCCCGTAACACTCATAAGGTATCTTTAACTACACCGACTCTTGTTTGAATATATATCTTTAAGTATTATAATGATATTCTTCGAGGCTGAATTCTCCATGTTGGGTTCTACTATGTTTATCTAACAGGATCTGATGACTCGTCTAAAACCTCTTGCTTAGCCATAACTGGGATCTTCCTGACCAATTACTAACTACTCATTGGCCCATTCTCATATCAATATTCCTCGTAATATTTCTTAGGTTATTTTCTTCATCTTAACTTATGTCTCGCACTGGCTCCTTATTTATTAATAACAACTTGGGCAGGAACCTTTACTTCCTCTACTTGACGTCGTGCTTGCACAATATTCTTGAATTGTAGCGTATCTGTAAGATTTGGATAAGTGCCATCTCATTCATCTTTCATTTACCGCATTCTTCCTTTACCATTCCATAGTCACTAGAACTACTTAATTCTGACTTAATTCCACATTACTCCATATNACAAAATTCCCTACTCGCGAGGGTGACACTTAATGTAACTGGTACCTACAGTCCCTTAAGCTTAACTTTGCTTACATTACTTGCTTTAGGGAAGCATTTTCCAGAATGACCATTCTCTGATTTTCTCCTGAATCTTCTTCTGTTGTCCATTCTACTACCGCTGGAACGAAATCTGAAATTCTCATAAGGCCGACTATTATCAAATCACCCAGTCCCTAATTTATGTTTAGTTTATCTTGTTCACCAGTCCATATTAGTTTCTATTATTCAGGGTTTTAAATATTCCTTCAGGTAGTCGCACTGGAGTCACGAACTTGTTACTTGAAATGAGGATATGACTTTATGGACTATACTCTTTTGTTGTCTCAAAAGCCTATCACCTCTTGTATTTTCCTTTACTTGACTATAGATTCTGTAATACTTTCATCTTTTTTATCTACCGTTGTCATCCACGTATCATATCATACTCATAATGAATCATTAACTCTTTTCTTATTTCCTGCTAACATTTATGCTTACCACTTTATTCTGAAAACTCGAACAAGACATTCTTTTGCTTTCAGCTTCCCTTTGCTCAATCTAGTGGCTCTTCAAGTTGCTCAATTTCCTTGATCTACTAGGGACGAGAGTCACACTAAGGTAATATTTATCCTTTCCAGGCATTTCAGTGCCTATCTTCGAAATATTTTTTTTATCATGCTATTATTCACATCTAATTGTAATATCCTAGATTGCATCACCTGGGTGTCTTATAAGGAGATTTATTAGCACATCTGTAATATCCTTTGGAAATGTCAACTAATACAAACAATTCATTCACCATTTTTGGGTTACTCTAACCCCAACCGGATTTTGAGTTTCCGTCCTTTTCTTAAACTACACCTGTTAACCCCCATAGGGCATTACTGAGATAGGTGCGGCCAATTGTACATACCTCTGTTATTAATGAAGGTAACTCAAAAAGCGTATTTTTCTCTACATGTAGTGTAGGTAATGTCCATCTCTACTAATTAGGTACCTCGTACCCTTCTTTACCTTGCTTCTTCTATTTGTTGAAGCTTGTACCTACCTTCCGATTCTCTTATTCCTCACCGTAAGAGTGGATAGACGTTCTTGCCTTAGGGATCCTTATCAAGAAGCTTGCACATCTTTCAGTACACCCATGATCTGATAAAAACCTCACATTTACTTATCATATGCATCATACAAAAATTCAATTCCTCTGACTCAACTTTTTCTCAACTATCTCTCTTTCCAACCTTCTTTCCGGATATAAGTATCGTCTTATTATAAATAGAATAGAATTTCGAAATTTGAATTCTTATAAGTGAGCTCTACCACACGATCTAGAATAAGAAGAAAGAGTGACAATCCTAGATGCCCTGTAGCCTCCTGCTTATAAGTGTGGTGCACGACACACCCATAAACAAGACTCTACTAGACACGGCTTGTAGACTCCCTAGGACAGAACTGCTCTGATATCACTTTTGTCACGACCCAAACTGATGGGCCGCGACGGGCACCTGGTAACTTACTCAACCGAGCACCAACGTAACGTATCTTTCTTATTACATCATTATATACACGTGACATACGAGCCTAATAGGCCAACATAATCATTTATAAACTCAAAATATAGGCCGACAAGGCCGTACAATCTTTCACGTACACGACATATGTCTACCAGCCTCTAAGAGTACATAAATGTCATAAAGTTTGGGAAAGAGTCCCGCTATACCAAACAATACACGTCTAAATCATACTAACCAAAGAAGCAACTCCGAAGCAAATGGAGCGCACCAACATCTTCCGCTGAGCTGATAGCCTACTTGGAGGGCTCTCGGCCTGTCTATCGGGACCTACGGGCATGAAACGCAACGTCTCTAGGCAAAAGGGATTTCAGTACGAATAATGTACCAAGTATGTAAGGCACATAAATAAGTACATAAGGAACATGGAAGAAATATAGAGTAAATGACTCAACCTGTAAGCCTGAATAACTTTGTAAATCATAAAGTACTTGTAGCGTCATGCATATGCGTATGAATGTCATGTCGTGCATAGGTACATGTTTGATAACATCATCAGCATCTGAGGGCGTCCCATCATATCATATCGGCCACTGTGGGCAACATCATCATCATATACCAGCTGATCAGGTGGTGGTGCGTATATAACGTCGTAACCTTTCCCATATCCCATATACATATATACGCGTATATAACGCCATTTGAATATACATACATATATACGCGTATATAATGCCGTTTGAATATACATACATATATACGCGTATATAACACCGTTTGAATCATATTTCAACCACTGTGGGCAACGTCATCATCATATACCAGTTGATCAGGTGGTGGTGCGTATAAAACGTCGTAACCTTTTCCCATATCCCATATACATATATTTACATATATACGCGTATATAACACCGTCTGAGTTATGGGTCAATGCACATGGATGCAATGCATGAAAAGTACGTTAATAAAATCTTTCAAAGTTTCATAAGATCATTTTGCCTTTGAGTAATATCATAAAATAAACTCTTTTCAACTTTCATATTTTTCTGAGACCCATGAAAGGATGATAAAATATTATGACACATGGAAATTTAAGAACATAGATATCTCTAATACTTCTATGAATAGAGTCATTTATGGAATTTTTGCATTTGCACATTTCATTCGTATCGCATGGATCATGCCAAAAGAAAGAAGGGATAGCCTTAACATACCTGAGTCGATTCTATGGACAATCCCTCTAACATATGTCTTTTGCTCGGATCAAAGTAGGGAAAAATCCTTACAGTATTCTTGAGAAAGATTGTACCGTACTCCCTTAGATGACGAGACCATAACTCTTACCAATAGAACGGGATTACTGAACCTATAATTTCTTCTCAATCATATGTGTCTTACTAGTTAAAATTATAAATTGTACTTGATCAAATTTCGGTGGTTAAATTAGGTACTGGAATCGACATATACAATCTGAGAATCTTGGGGGACAAGAAGTGCTTCTCAATATGAGAGTACATGGAGGGATAGCTAGTTGTATTGTATGTGGAATGATTTCACAGTATAACTTTGAGAAAGCTCAAGGAACACACAACTAACTTGCACTGCATGCCTAAACTTGTAAAGGAACCGATTGGAATGATTCTTGGTTTATGGTTACATTTATCTCTTAACCAAATGAGATAAGGTGCTAAGTCTCTACATATTGACACCTTGCAAAATGAATTAAGAGTCACTAATGGAATATGGGAGGGCTGCCACGTTTTGGGGGCTAAGTTATCCAAAATATTTGATTATTCTAAGATCTTAATTAATCTTCCACAAAAAGATAATCATTAATTTCCCACATAATTAAGAATTATCTCTAACTTACTTAAAATACTACTCACTTTTAATACACTTTATATAACATACTATCACGATCGTATGGTACTAGTCCAAGTATCGGGTATCATAACTCGGCCCGTATTTTATCCCAAATCGGCCACCTTCAACAGAACTCATTTTCTTTAATTTGTTTACCCTTTCTCCTTCATGACACTTACTTGTCGCTTGTTATAAATAGCAGACATACGTTAACCTCAAAATAATCTCATTCCCGAATCTACGTGGATTAACTGAAACACAAAACTTAACGTACAAAAGCGTGAGATGTAACAAATACTTTATAATCCCAAAATAAATCTCATTCCCAAACTTACGTCGATTAACTTACGATGAAACTTCAACGTACGAAAATGTGGTATGTAACATCTCATTTCTGATCATATATAAATTTACTTATGGCGTACTTCCACGTACGAAAATATGGGGTGTAACATGAAGGATTTGGCTAAATTAAAGTATTTTCTGGAAGTGGAAGTCTCTAGAAATTCGGAAGGTATCTACTTGAGCCAACAAAAATATGCCTTGGATATTATCTCAGAGATTGGGTTATTAAGTGCTAAACCTGTGGGGATGCCTTTGGAACAGAATCATCGGCTAGTATTGGGGGGTGGACCGGCGCTTGATGACCCTAATCGCTATTGTAACACTCCTCAAAGTTATAAAAGTTTCTAGACACGCTAATTATAGAATTAAATTAGTATTATTATTTTTCTTGCCTATAGTGAATATATATATATATATATATACACGCACACACACTTAAATAATTGGATATACAATTAAGGAAATATTAATAATTTTAATATTATTAATTATTAAAAGTGAGTATCATTAATTATTAGTTAAGTAACAAAAAACAAAGAAAAAGAGATGATGCACGTGACCTAACCCATAAGTGGGTACAAAAGAAAAGGAATATGAAGGGTCTTAATGCCCTGAACAAAATAGAGCATTATGTTTTCAACGCAGGCAGACAACTTAAAATCCTTCTTCGAAATGGAGGCAGCCACAAAATTACTCACGCACAGAAAATTCTAGGGTTCTTTAAAAGTCACGAATTTTTGAATTCAGGTATATAAAATACTCTATTGTCAATTATCCTAAAGTATAATAGGTATATTAATTCCTTTCTTTCTCTATATCAATAATAGATTTCATGCTTAGGTGTCGCGCCCCCCTTTTTTCCTCGCGGAATCGGGTTTATGACATTGGTTGGGAAAACTCGTTCCTTTTGGGAAAGGGGTTTGCATATTCTGAAGAGTCGTCACCTAACGATTTTAACGGTGCGTTAGGGCACCTAAGGGGTTCAATTACAACTATGTTACTAACTAGAGATTTGTGTAAGGGCTTGAAATTATCCTAAGGGGAAGATGTTAGGCACCCCTCAGGATCCACAAGTGTGGTTCCCGGCCAAATGGTTTTGTGAATTTGTACAATTAGCAAATAACAAGTAAAGGCTCAAATAATAGGGGATTTAAGTCTTAAGCACGTGGATGTTTGAAAATAGCAAAAAGGTTAGACTTTGAAAAGGATTACGAGCTAAGCATGTAAAAGGTGTCCTAGGTTTATAATAATATGGATCACACCAATGGAATACCCGGTAATCACTCCTCGAAGAGGGGTTACACGTGGTATTAGCGCACCAATCATCATATCCATATTCTACCCTTCCCACCCCGTAAGGTTATTAAAAATGAGTGTTGGCCTCGACCTCTATTGCATGATGTTACCTGTCCCTTCCTTTCAGTCCCGGAGGAAATTAGGACTCATAACCTAAAGGGAGGTGCTAGGCAGACCCTCAGGTTTTAAAGGTAAAATTCTAGGGCGACAAATAATAAAACAAGTAGGACTGCAGATAAAGGAAAGCACAGAAAGCAGATAAAGGCTCAAGTATTCCTCTACACACAGTACACATAAGCAACATGTCTCATACACAACTAAGGTCCCTATTAATTCAGAATCCTAAAGCATGGTATCTAGGTGATAACACAAAGACAGATTTATTGCATAACTCAGAGAGGAAGTCTTAATCAGGCTTGCCTACTGGTTTTAAGCATGCTGACAGTTAAACATGATCACAAAGACAGTTAAACATGATCACAAAGACAATTCTGATTTTATTTTTTAAGTTAATTATCTAAGTTTCGCCTAGGTGTAGGATAACATGCAACAATTATTCAGATTTGTTAACGACTCCAGGTTGTTTATAGCTAATAACATGCAATTCTAGGTGTTGAGGATGTGCAATGACTAATTACCAGTTGCTTAGAACAGGGGACTGTTATGTATTTAGACTAAGTGTAGTTAAATAGATACGATCCTATAGCATGATAGCTAATGCAGCATGATGCATAATAACTTAAATAGGATTTCTAAATGCACATAGAATCACAACATTATGCACAGTTTCAGGAATATCATAGGGTATATATCTTTAATGGTTGTTTACCTAGAACAGGATCTCTACGTGTATAGCATGATGAGACATGATTGCAGTTTATTTATCCTAGGACAATAGTTCTAGTGAAGTTTCAGAACACAGGCAGAATCACGTAATAGCAAGTTATTTTATTATTTATCCTATAGGCAGGATTTCTAAGCGTAGATGAGATGTTGAATACACATAAATCCTAAGTAGCATGATATCTAATGCATTGCATGGTGTACCTAAACATGGTTGCTATTGCGCATAGAGAAAATAAACCTAGAAGCATGGTCTCTACCCTTAATTATACTACATCATGAATATCACCCATCCATTTTCACTATCCATCCCCAGAGTTATTTACAATTAATTATTACAGAACATTGAATATGAATTACACAACTGAAATAGAAGAAAAATAAGAAGTTAACTATAGGGAGCATACAGAATAGACTCAAGTCTCCAGGTCCTCAATGCCAGGGAATTATTTCACAACCTTCTCATAATCCGGGTGTGTCAGAGTTCCCTAAGGACCTCAAGGGCTCCCGGGCAGTGCTAACACCCAGATTTCATAGCCAAAATAGAGCAAGTGCAGTGTGGAATGGCCAGCCTCTGTGTGTCAAAGTTCTGAGGGAGCTCAAGGGTCCCAAGGCAATGCTCGCACAGAAGGGGCAGAACCTAGACTTCTAAGAGTATATGTGAGAGTGCTTTTTATTTTTAAAAGGTTTAAGTAAGAAAACAGTTTTGAGAAAGGATAAGTAAGAGAAACAGTTTTGAAGAGGAAAACTTGATTGGAATAGAATTTCAACATCACACAAAGGACCAGGGATAGTCCAACAATCACAAGCAGGGGTAATGGGATTTGAGGGACAAATATAGAGCATGTGAGGGCAAAAATATAGCAGGAAGAAACACATATAGGCATGCAACAAGAAGCTCCTAAGGGTTCAGGGGATCAAGGGTACAGTAAAATACTGGATTAGATTAACACCAAACAACTAAGACCATGATTAAACTAATGTACCAGTCATAGGCATGGAGATTCACATAAGAAACAGGTGCTAAGTATACAGAAACATGTTGGTCATAGACAAGTAAAGCATAAACTTAACAGGCAGAGGGGAGTTCAGGATCCTAGTTACATGTTGAACAACAGATTAAAAGCAAATTAGTAACACAGTGAATTGCAACAGCAACAGAACACATGTTGGTTTGAGAACTAAAATCTGAATTGAACATACCAGTGAAGTGAAGAAAGCAGTAACACAAACAGGAAGTAGGAGATGCACAATAGTTAGCCTTGGCTTGCAGCCGGCTAACTTAGAATAGTAGTAATTAGCACAGAAGAGAGAGAGAGAGCAGAGAGTTTTTTAATTGTGGGAGAAAGAGAGTTGAACAGATTAGTTCGTTTTTGTGTGTGTGTATGCCATGGAATGAATAGAGTATATATATATATTTTGAAACTAGGTGAAAATAAGGGTAGGAATCAAATTAGCCATAATTAAGGGACTGGGAACCAATCAGGGCATAACCAGCCTAAGTACTCCCTTGAATCAAGGAGTTATTCAAACGATAAGTAAAAAATAAGGAAATGAGGTAAAACAATGTTCATGACAAGCAATTAAGTATCCCTTAATTGAAGGTTGAACCCAAACAGCTAGTAGGTGAGCATAATTAAGGAAAGTTGCCATGCATAGGACATGTAAGAAAATAATTCCAGACCAAATCAAGAAAGCAATTAAGGAAGCAATATCAATCATAGAAACAAATCAAGGTAATAAAAAACAAGTCAGGGGTTGGAAATCAAAAGAATATCTCATGAGAGATCAGTAGGGATTTTCGAATCATAGTGAACCAGAAATTCAAACAACTAGTGAATAGAGACTTTTATGTATAGCAGGAATGATCACATTATAAGCAAAGTGATAAGTCAGGCAACAACTAAGTGAAAAATAACACAGAATCAAGGACTCGAGCAAGCATAATATTAATTAAAGAGAATCAACATAAAACAAGACAGTTGTTAAGAAAGAACACAAAACCCTAGTATATGAAATTAGGAATCATGTGAGCCAGGGAGGCAAGAAGGACCAAAGACAAACAACATAGGGTAAAGATCTATGAAACATAAGCACATATGCGAACACGCAGGTAAACCAGTAGTTTTCAGGGTTTTATGTCTAAAAATTAGGGTTTCACACAGATACTAGTACGAATCAACAGAGTAGACATGATACACACAAAAGAGACTAAGAGTCATAAACCCTAATAGAAAAAATAGATTAATATCACCAGAAATTCAATCCATTCGTGACAATCGAACACATGTACTGACCACACCACAAGGAAAAGGTTTCAATAATGAAAAATGTGAAGGACAATCATGAGATAGTGTCAAAGAAAACCATTTTGAAAAAGGGTTTCAGAACCCTAGTTAAAAGTGAAGAAACGTTTAGAAAAAATAGAAGATCTTTAAAGGAAACATCATAATAACTCGTAATATGCATAGATCTATTGTAGATCTGAAGGAATCAGAAGTTTCAAACCTTAGGGTTTCAAAGAAAACCTCAGAAAAGATGAGAAGAACCTCAAATGTCACTGGCTCAGCCTCAAAGGTCACAGACCTCACTCAAAATCAAAGCCTTAGAGGCCTGGGTAAATAGGAACACCATGGGAGTGAACAGACGGGTCCTCGCCCCTCGAGGGCCTTAGGGATGACATTACCGGCATAAGGAAACCATATGAGGCAGAGGGTGGTGAAGGTTTCGAGGTTTCCGGCGAAGGGATGGCCGGAGAAGATGAAGAGATCCATCGGAATCTGAAGAGACTGGAAGTCTCTAGAAGAGACTAGAGAGAGAGAGAGTTAGAGAGATGAGGGACCGGTGAGAATGAGAGGGGTTGGGGGGTTAGTGTAGGTTAATTAAGGTAACAAAAATTTGGGTCGTTGATCTAATTTGATAAACGGCTCAGATTGGTTTGGGGTTGGTCTGGGTAGGATATTGTATTGGGCTTGGGGGGTCTGGGCTAGTTTAATTGGGTTAGGGACCAGGATTATTTAGGCTGGAATTTAAATAAAGAATGGCTATTTGTTGAATACCCATTAAAATTAGATAAATAATTAATAACAATAGCTAAATGAATAATTATTGATTTAAATTGCATAAAATGTATAACTAGGCTATAATTGCAACTTTATTGTAATTACGGTCAAATAATGCCAAATTGGCTAATTTGTAAAATAATTAAATACTAATAAGATTAAGAAATGATATATCGAGCTGGGAAATATTTTAAAAATTATTTATAATATACTTCATGAATAATTATTGAATATAAAAATATTGAATAAATTGGAAAAGAATTTAATAAAAATATAAAAATTACAGAAAAATATCAGTTATTATAAAGAGTGACTTTGAAGGTATATATGCAAATTTTAAAATAGTTTGAGGAAAAATTGGGTATCAACATTAGGGGTGAAACTTTAAAATTGATTAAAATGCACTAGTTATTGTAGAATCGATTGTTTGACTGGTGTCAATTGGACTGGGGCCTACGTATTGGCTCGAGAATTTTTTAGGTGAGTTTATATAACCCTTTACCAAAGTGGTTTAACTCACAAAAGTATGCATCAAGGTGTTTGATGCATTGGCTAAAATAGTGAATATGTACTTAATTGAAGTGAGTGAGTTCCTATTAGCTTAGAATTATTTTAATTAAAGTTAGATGATTTATTTTGATATATGTGCATAAATTTTCAGATTTTTATATTATTGTTATATGTCATTTTTATGTTAAAAATTCATGAAAAAGCAAGAATATTTAGAAATAATTTTGAATGTTTATTTCATTCTTATGCCATACCTTACATTTAAGAATTCTAGAATAAGTATGTTTGAAAGATTTAGACTTGAAAAGTCACAAGAAGAAGTTTTAGAAAGAAAAGATTTTTGGGAGTATCCTTTATTCTAAGAAGGGGTCATCATCCAGGCCGAGGGTCCTGACCAAAGGCGTTGACTTCCTGAAACTACTTGTGCCAAAGTAGGGAGCACACGAGCCGAGGGTTCGTTGCTGAGAATTCACTTAGCCAGGCTAAGGTATGATACATGAGCGGTAAGAAACATAAAGCAAGTGGCACCTCGTGGATTGGGCCTATTCGATCAGGTTGGGATCGAACCTGTGCCGATCACACGGTCACTAAGACAGAAATAGGTCAGGATAGTTGGAACTCCCAAAGTATAAAGTGAAAGTATATTTTTTTTGGAAAGAAAAAAGAAAAGAATTTCTTTTAGAATATTCATAAACTGCTATTATGCAATTATTTTAGAATTGTTCTTATAAGTTTTATGTTTTACATGCATTTAGAACCTTTGCTCATAATGTATATGTTATTAAAGTTTAGTCCTTGTCGTTGAGACTCACTGAGTACAATGGGTGGTACTGACGTGCTCTTTTGGGAACCTGCGTTGGTCTGCGGTACAACGTAGGAACCGGTTTTGCAGGCGAGCAGGCTACGGGTTAGGACTTCCCCCACTTCCAGTACTATTAGTGAGCTCCGCTTTTGTTCGTGGAGTATTCCTTAGAGTCATATTTATTTATCTATATCTTTGTTTACCTAGAGAACTGGCCAAGAAACCCCATGTCCTGAGCAATGCGTCAGTTTATCAGTAGAGGCTTCATAAACACAGTCTGTGGGTTAAGATTCAGATATTTTTGATAATAACTTAGCAGTATTTCATTGTTTACTACGAATAAAGTTTTGGAGTTGGTTTATTTTAGATATTTAGATTAATTAAAAGTATTGGATTATAGTACTGCCTTATTGCATATAAATCTTGAAGTTATAATAGATTTGATAAGCATAGATGGTTAGCTCGGTCATGTTTATTGATCAAGTGTCGGTCCCGGCTTGTTTAGAAAATGGATCATGACAAACTGGTTTTAGAGCCTCAGGTTTATGGAGTCCTAGGGGTCTATGAAGCCGTGTTAGTAGAATCTTGTTTATGGGTATGAAGCGCTCCATAATTATAAACTAGAAGCTACAAGCATTTAGGAAAAGTCTCATTTTTTTCTCATACTTTAGATCATGCAGTAGATCCTACCTATAAGAAATTTCTAATGTATTCGTTTCTCCAAAACTCGCAGAAATGGCTCGTTCTCCCAACTCTGACACCGACACTCAGGATGCTGCTCAAGAAACTATTGCTACTATTGTGGCTCAAGGCTGAACTAAAAAGTCTTCAACTCAGAAAAGGAAGGGTAAATCCACAAAGGGGGTTCAAGTACCCCGAGTTGAACAGGAAGAAGGGGTGGAGCATGATGATCCAGTACCTCAGGATCCAGTGTTGCCCCCAACAGCAGCTCCGGCTCAGACAACTATATCTCCAGAGATGGGTCAAACGTTTAATGCAGTCAACAGCGCTATGGAGATGTTTAAATCCTTCATGGCCAACCAGAACAAGAGAAGAGATGAGATTCCACCTCAATCAAATAGACAGAACAATTCTGAGTCCTCAAGAGTGAATGAATTTTTGAAGTTGAATCCTCCAGCGTTCCATGGTTCTATAGTTGATGAAGATCCAATGTTATGGCTGGAGGCTGTCAAGAAAGCCCTCCGAGCAATGAAGGCATTTGATGATGAGGCTATGGAGCTGGCTGCTTACCAGCTTAGAGATGTGGCTGGCGCTTGGTTTGAGATGTGGGAAAAGGAAAGAGATGAAGATGATGGTCCGCCTACTTGGGATGAATTTGAAGAGGCCTTCATGGCTAACTTTATCTTGGAAGAGGATAAGGAAGCTAAGGCTACAGAGTTCGAACAACTCAAGCAAGGGAATAAAAGTGTGAAAGAGTACTACATGGAATTCATAAGGTTGGCTAAACATGCTCCTCACATGGTTAAGACAGGAAAAGCAAAGATTCGCAGGTTTATTGGCGGTTTGGCTTACCACATTAAGGATACGACATCAGCTGCAGCGGTAGGGATGACAGCCTTCTCCTCTGTTGTGGGATTTTCCAAGCACTTAGAAAAAGACAGAAAACAAAGGAGAGAAGAAAAAGAGCATAACAAGAAAGCTCGGACATCGGGCAGGTTTAATGGTACATCCAGCGGAAGGGATTCCTCTAATAAGGAGTCATTAGCACCAGCTCAGTTCAGTCATCAGTCAAGTGGTGGGTCTTTCTTCAGACGTACTCAGATTTATGGAAACCAGTCTCGCCAGAATCAGAATTTTAGGTCATCATCCTCACATAGCCAGAGTCATGCTGAGCAACATTCACACCAACAAGGTCTTTGTGGAACCTGTAAGCGCAACATTCAGGTCAGTTCAAGTTCAGGTTTAATGGTTTCTATCATTTTGGAGACATTGGTCATATAAAGGCCAACTGCCCAAAGTTGCAACGTAATTTCAGTGGTGGATCAACTCGTTCTTCTAGTTCCTCAGCTACTGTAGTTGCACCACCTCAAGCTCGTGGTTCTCATAATCAGACCGGGCATGGGGAAGGCAGAGGTCCAGATCGAGTTACTCAGGGAGGGGGACAACCCCATTTGTTTGCTACACTTGATCGTCAGAGTGCAGAGGCATCTGAAGAAGTTATTACAGGTATACTTTTAGTCTGCTCACATAATGCTTATGCAATAATGGATCCAGGTTCAACGTTTTCATATGTCACTCCATACTTTGCAATTAACCTCGGGATAGAACCTGAACAACTTAGTGAGCCATTCCTAGTATCTACTCCAGTTAAAGAGTCAGTGAAAGTTACAAGAGTCTATAGAGGTTGTATAGTTTCAGTCCAAGGTCGCAACACCAAAGCCGATCTCATAGAGTTAGAAATGGTGGATTTCTATGTGATCATGGGTATGGATTGGTTGTCTTCCTTCTATGCCATGTTAGATTGTCATGCCAAGATAGTCAGGTTCCAATTTCCCAATGAAGAAGTCTTAGAGTGGAAGGGTAGTTCAACATCGCTTGTATGTAAGTTTATTTCTTACCTTAAGGCACAACGAATGATCAGTAAGGGGTGTATCGCCTATTTGGCTCACATCATTAATCCAGAATCAGAACCACCAGCTCTTCAGCATGTGCTAGTTGTTAGAGAATTTCCAAAAGTTTTCCCAAATGACCTTCCCGGACTTCCTCCTGAAAGAATCATAGACTTTGGCATTCATATCATACCAGGCACTCAGCCCATATCTATACCTCCTTATAGGATGGATCCAACAGAACTTAATGAGTTGAGAGAGCAGTTGAAAGACCTTTTTGACAAGGGCTTCATCAGGCTGAGTGTTTCACCGTGGGGTGCCCCGGTCCTGTTTGTCAAGAAAAAGGATGGATCTCTCAGAATGTGCGTCGACTATCGGCAGTTGAATAAAGTTACCATTAAGAACAAGTACCCACTGCCAAGAATTGATGATTTATTTGATCAAATTCAAGGTGCAAGGTACTTTTCAAAAATAGACTTGAGGTCGGGGTACCATCAGTTGAGAATCAGAGAAGAAGATATATCTAAAATAGCCTTTAGAACTCGCTACGAACACTATGAACTCCTAGTAATGTCTTTCGGGTTGACAAATGCTCCAGCTGCATTCATGGACCTCATGAATAGAGTTTTCAAGCCATTCCCTAATACCTTTATTATCGTGTTTATAGACGATATTTTGGTATACTCTAAGATCAAGGAAGATCATGCAGAACACCTCAGAATAGCCTTGCAGACCTTGAAGGAGAATGAGATTTATGCCAAATTTTCAAAATGTGAGTTCTGGTTGCAGTCAGTGGCATTCTTAGGCCGCGTGGTATCTAGTGAAGGCATAAAAGTAGACCCTCAGAAGACAGAAGCAGTCAAGAACTGGCCTAGGACGACAACGCCAACCGAAATCAGGAGTTTCTTGGGGTTAGCAGGCTACTATAGAAGGTTTGTAGAGGGGTTTTCCTCACTTGCAGCTCCATTAACTAAGTTGACTCAGAAAGCAGTTAAGTTCCTGTGGCCAAATGCTTGTGAGCAGAGTTTTCAAGACTTAAATAAGAGGTTGACCACTGCACCTGTGTTAACCTTGCGACAGGTTCGGGTGGGTTCACAGTGTATTGGGATGCCTCTAGAGTGGGTCTTGGTTGTGTTCTTATGAAAAATGGAAAAGTTATTGCTTATGATTCCAGGCAGTTAAGGAATCATGAAAAGAACTACCCCACCCACGACTTGGAGCTTGCAACAGTGGTGTTTGCATTAAAAATATGGAGATACTACCTTTATGGCGAGCATTCTGAAGCGTTTACATATCACAAAAGCCTCCAGTACATTTTCAACCAAAAAGAATTAAATTTGAGACAGAGAAGGTGGCTCGAGCTATTGAAGGATTATGACATCAATATCCTTTATCACTCGGGCAAAGCTAATGTGGTAGCAGATGCACTTAGTAGGAAGTCAATGGGTGTCTTAGCCCATCTTGCAGTACAAAGGCGAACTTTGGGTCGAGAAATTCAAAATCTGGCAAATGATGGAATTAGATTGGATGAGACCGAAGAAGGAGGTATAACTGCTTATGCCTTAGCGCAATCCTCCCTTGTTGCGCATGTTAAGGCTAAGCAAGACGAAGATCCGTACTTAGTGAAGTTAAAAGAAGGAGTTAGAAACAAAGAAATCACTGCTTTCACTCTAGGAAGTGACGGAGTTTTGAAGTTGAATGATCGGTTATGTGTACCTGATATAGACGGTCTTAGGAAGGCCATAATGGAAGAAGCTCATAGTTCAAGGTACTCTATCCACCCAGGTGCTACCAAAATGTATCTGGACTTGAAAGAGTTGTATTGGTGGAAAGGCATGAAGAAGCAAGTAGCAGATCATGTGGCTAAATGTTTGAAATGCCAGCAAGTCCAAGCCGAGCATCAGAGACCTGGTGGCCTAGCTCAAGATATAGAGATACCACAGTGGAAGTGGGAGATGATTAATATATATTTCTTAGTAAGTCTACCTCGCACATACCGTAAGCATGATTCAATTTGGGTTATTGTAGACCGACTGACAAAGTCCTCGCATTTCCTACCGGTAAAGAAGACAGATTCTGCAGAGCAGTATGCGCAGTTGTACATTAAAGAAATAGTCGGATTGCATTGTACTGCAGTTTCAATCATATATGATAGAGGCCCTCAATTCACGACGCATTTTTGGTAGGCATTTAAAAAAATATTAGGTATCAAGGTCAATTTGAGCATCGCTTTCCATCCACAGACCGATGGCCAGCCAGAAAAGACCATTCAGACTCTCGAAGATATGCTGCTAGCATGTGTTATAGATTTTGGAGGTAATTGGGATGATCACTTGCCACTTATAGAATTTTCTTACAATAATAGCTATCAGGCTAGCATCGATATGGCTCCTTATGAAGCATTGTATGGGCGAAGATTTAGGTCTCCAGTGGGTTGGTTTGAAGCAACAGAGGTGCCGTTGATTGGTCCAGAGTTTGTTTGTGAGGCTTTAGAGAAAGTCCAGCTAATCAGAGAAAGACTGAATGCGGCTCAGAGTCGTCAAAAGTCATATTCTGACAAGAGGCATCGTGACTTAGAGTTCATGGTTGGTGACAAGGTGTTTTTGAAAGTTTCACCAATGAAAGGAGTTATGAGGTTTGGTAGGAAGGGGAAACTTAGCCCAAGATTTATCGGACCTTATGAAATTCTAGAAAAGAAAGGAAATGTGGCTTATGAGCTAGCGCTACCTGTCGAGTTTTCCTCTGTCCATCTTGTCTTTCACGTGTCTATGCTTAGAAACTACATTCATGATGAGTCACATATAATACCTTCCGATACCATAGAAATTAAAGAAGGCTTGACTTATGAAGAGGTACCTTTAGAAATTCTCGATAGGCAAGTAAGAAAGTTGAGAACAAAAGATATAGCATCGGTAAAAGTTTTATGGAGTAATCATGATTCAAAAGAGGCTACGTGGGAGGTCGAGGAAGATATAAGGAAGAAATATCCATATTTATTTGAGGAAAAAGGTATGTGAACCTAGGTTTGGTTTTGTATATATATTTTATTTATTAAATACAAGTTAGCATGTGTTTATGTCCTTGCCATATTATACTTAGTTGTTGATGTAATTTAGTTTTTGTCAGAGTATATTTAGTTATTTAATAATTTAGTGCCATGCCATAGTATATTTAACTCATTAAAGTGATTTACTTTTGCTAAAGTGTTGTGCTTTGGATTCTTGTTGGTTATTGTGGTACCTCCTTGCCGGAGTGTGAGTAATTAATTTATGAGCTGTGTATGGTGCCTATGAATGGCCTGTGGTATATTTGGTTGTTGTTGGTGTAGTTGTGGTATTTGTGACAGGGATATTTTTTTTGGATAGTCCAATTTACAAGGGAAACTCTGCCGAAATTTTTAAAAATTTAGGGAGTTAGCAAAATTTTGAGTCTCTTGGAAGAGTGAATAGTGTTAAGAAAATTTAAGAGGTTCGAGGACCTAAGGAATGATTGTTAGCTTAAGAATAAGGCCCTATCAACATTCGAGGACGAATGTTTTTAAGGAAGGAAGATTGTAACACTCCTCAAATTTATAAAAGTTTCTAAACACGCTAATTATAGAATTAAACTATTATTATTATTTTTCTTGCCTATAGTGAATATATATATATACACACACACACACACACACACACTTAAATAATTGGATATACAATTAAAGAATATTAATAATTTCAATATTATTAATTATTAAAAGGGGGTATCATTAAGTATTAGTTAAGTAAAAAAAAACAAAGAAAAAGGGATGATGCACGTGACCTAACCCATAAGTGGGTACAAAAGAAAAGGAATATAAAGGGTCTTAATGCCCTGAACAAAACAGAGCATTTTGTTTTCAACGCAGGCAGACAACTTAAAAGCCTTCTTCGAAACGGAGGCAGTCACAAAATTACTCACGCACAGAAAATTCTAGGGTTCTTTACAAGTCACGAATTTTTGTATTCAGGTATATAAAATTCTCTATTTTCAATTATCCCAAAGTATAATATGCATAGTAATTCTCTTCTTTCTCTATATCAACAATAGATTTCATGTTTAGGGGTGAAACTTTATAATTGATTAAAATGCACTGGTTATTGTAGAATCGATTGTTTGACTGGTGTCAATTGGACTGGGGCCTATGTATTGGCTCGAGAAGTTTTGAGGTGAGTTGATATAACCCTTTACCAAAGTGGTTTAACTCACAAAAGTATGCATACAAGGTGTTTGATGAATTGGCTAAAACAGTGAATATGTACTTAATTAAAGTGTGTGAGTTCCTATTAGATTAGAATTATTTTAGTTAAAGTTAGATGATTTATTTTGATATATGTGCATAAATTTTCAGATTTTTATGTTATTCTTATATGTCATTTTTATGTTAAAAATTCATGAAAAAGCAAGAATATTTAGAAATAATTTTGAATGTTTATTTCATTCTTATTCCATACCTTACATTTAAGAATTCTAGAATAAGTATGTTTGAAAGATTTAGATTTGAAAAGTCACAAGAAGAAGCTTTAGAAAGAAAAGATTCTTGGGAGTATCCTTTATTCTGAGAAGGGGTCATCGCCCAGGCCGAGGGTCCTGACCGAAGGCGTTGACTTCCTGAAACTACTTGTGCCAAAGTAGGGAGCACACGAGCCGAGGGTTCATTGCTAAGAATTCAATTAGCCAGGCTAAGGTATGATACATGAGCAGTGAGAACCATGAAGCGAGTGGCACCTTGTGGTTGTGCCTATTCGATCAGGTTGGGATCGAACCCGTGCCGATCACACGGTCACTAAGACAGAAATAGGTCTGGATAGTTGGAACTTCCAAAGTATAAAATGAAAGTATATTTTTTTTGGAAAGAAAAAAGAAAAGAATTTCTTTTAGAATATTCATAAATTGCTATTATGCAATTATTTTAGAATTGTTCTTATAAGTTTTATGTTTTAAATGCATTTAGAACCTTTGCTCATAATGTATATGTTATTAAAGTTTCTTCCCTGTCATTGAGACTCACTGAGTACAATGGGTGGTACTGACGTTCTCTTTTGGGAACCTACGTTGGTCTGCGGTACAACGTAGGAACCGGTTTTGCAGGCGAGCAGGCTACGGATTAACACTTCCCCCACTTCCAGTACTATTGGTGAGCTCAGCTTTTGCTCGTGGAGTATTTCTTAGAGCCATCTTTATTTAGCTATATATTTGTTTTCCTAGAGGACTAGCAAGGAAATCCCATGTCCTGAGTAGTGCGTCAGTTTATCAATAGAGTCTTAATAAACACAGTCTGTGGGTTAAGATTCAGATGTTTTTGATAATAACTTAGCAGTATTTCATTGTTTACTACGAATAAAGTTTTGGAGTTGGTTTATTTTAGATATTTAGATTAATTAGAGGTATTTGATTATAGTATTGCCTTATTGCATATAAAGTTTGAAGTTATTATAGATTTGATAAGCATAGATGGTTCGCTCAGTCATGTTTAGTGATCGGGTGTCGGTCTCGGCTTGTTTAGAAAATGGGTCGTGACAGCTATTATCATTTGATGGGTCGACTTATTTATCTGTGATTCACTCCGCCAGAATGGTCCTACAATGTTCATATTTCATCTTAGTTCATGCAGCAACCAAAAGAGGAGCATTGGGATGCAGCTTTACATGTTGTTCGCTACTTGATAGGGAATCTCGGACAAGGTATTTTATTGAGAAGCAAATGTGATTTACGTCTCTATGGATGGTCTGATTCTGATTGGGCTCATTGTCCCTTGACTCGATGCTCGCTCACATGTTGGTTTTTCTCGTTGGGTGAATCGCTCATATCTTGGAAGACTAATAAGAAATATACCATCTCTCGATCATATGTAAAGGTTGAATATTATTCTATGGCACAGATAGAGTGTTCCCTAGTGCACCAGCTACATCTCAGGATGGAGTGGGGATTCAGAACCCTACTACACTTATATTAGAGCAGCAACATGCCCCGGCCTTCTAGATTTTTGGAGTTACCCCACAGGTCACTGCCGCATCACAGCCAACAAGTCATGGTGGTGTGACTGGAAAGATTAGAGGGTTTATTGAAGGACTCAGATATATCATATATCTTGGTATATATCAAAAGGGTATGGATAGAGTGCACCATAGGAAGGCTAAGGAGAAATCCTTGAGTACAAAGCGCAAGTGACTCCGTAGTTAGAGAAAGAAGGAGCGCAAGAGCATGAGATCATGCGCGTAGTTCCAACAGTCTTTATTAACTAGAAATTATTTTGAGTGTGGAGTTTTATGGCATCTTAGGAGGGATTGTCCTAGACTTCAGAGGGGTACACCTCAGTAGGGTACTCAGAATATGGTTCTAGCCCTATTTTCTACACCACCTACCCAACCAACTAGAGGTGGAGGTTAGGCATGTAAAGGTCGTCCTAGAGGTAGAGGTCAAACTCGTGGCAATGCCTTTCCTGGTAGGCTAGAGGCGGTTGCATCTGATGCAGTCATCACAGGTATTGTTCAGATTGTCATAAAGATACTTCTGTATTGCTTGATCGGTGTTTTGTGTCATCCTACTTTGCATCATATTTGGATACGCCTCATGATCTTTGGGTATTCATGTTTATGTGTCTACAACTATTGGAGATTCTATTGTGGTATATCGTGTCTAACAGTCTTGTATAGTTATTTTTAATGGGTATGATGCTATAGATGATATCTCATTATTGAACATGTTGAGGTAATTCTTAGCATAAATTAGTTATCCCTGAATTATGCTATCTTGAATTTGTCACGCCAAGATTATACCTTTGGCTATACCATGATTGCATTATTTAGAGTGGAGAGGGTCACTTAGTCATTTTACATGTAAGGTAATTTCATACCTGAAGGCTCAGCGTATAGTTGTGAAGGGATGTCTAGCTTATTTGGATTTTTTCAAGATTATAGCATAGAGGTTCCTTTCATGAATTCGATACCGGTGGCGAGAAAGTTTGCGGAGGTATTTCCTACTGATTTCCAGGTATGCCACTGTACATGGACATAGATTTTAGTTCTGCAGTTGTTCCAGGAACTCAGCCCATATATATTACGCCATATCGTATGGCTCCAACATAGTTGAAGGAATTAAAGGAACAATTGCAAGATTTTCTTGATAAGGGATTCATTATATTGAGTATTTCTCCTTGGGGTGCATCGGTGTTGTTTTTGAAGAAGAAGGATGGTACTACGAGGATGTTCATTGATTACAAGTAGTTGAATCAGGTAACTATCAAGAAAAAGTATCCATTGCCTCGTATTGATGATTTATTTGATCATCTTTAAGGTGGTAAGGTGTTCTCTAAGATTGACTTGAGATCGGGGATCATCAGTTGAACATTAGGGTTTCGGATATCACTAAGATGACTTTAAGGACTCAGTATGGTCACTATGAATTCTTGGTGATGTCATTTGGTCTTACTAATGCTTCACCAGCATTCATGAATTTGATGAACATGGTGTTCAAGCCTTATTTGTACTCTTCTTACGATTGTCTTCATTGATGACATCCTGATTTACTCTCCAAGTATAGGGGAGTATGATCAGTATTTAAGGATTGTGCTCCCGAAATTGGAGGAGAAGGAATTGTATTGCCATTTTTTTCAGTGTGATTTTGGTTGGGTTCAATTTCATTCTTGGGTCACATGGTATCTGGTGATGGTATTAAGGTTGATCTGAAGAAGATTTAAGTAATTTAGAGTTTGCCTATATCTGCTACTACGGTAGGAATTATGAGTTTCTTGGGTTTGGCGGGCTACTATCATAGCTTTGTAGAGGGGTTTTCATCCAATACAGCCCCATTGACTAAGTTTACTCATAAGGGATTTTAGAAGGTCTGATGAGTGTGAGGAGAGATATCAAAATCTCAAGACTTCTTTGACTACATCCCCAATGTTAGTGTTCCCCACAGATTCAAGGCCATACACGGTGTATTGTGATGCTTCATGTGTCAGTCTTGTTGCAGTGTTGATGTACAATTTTAAGGTGATTTCTTATGCATCATGGCAATTGAAGCCTCGTGAGAATAATTACTTAGTTCATGATTTGGATTTGGCAATGATTGTACATGCTTTTAATATTTGGAGGCATTACTTGTATGGGGTGTCGTGTGAGGTTTACAGTAATAATCGGAGTCTTCAGCACTTGTTCAAACAAAAGGATTTGAATCTGAAGCAGCAGAGGTAACTTGAGTTACTTAAGGATTATGATATCACTATCTTGTGTCATTTGGGTGTGGCGAATGTGATAGCTGATGCATTGAGTATAAAGGCAGAGAGCATGGGGATTTTAGCATTTATTCCAGCTAAGGAGAAGCCTTTGGCCATGGATCTTCAGGCATTGGCCTAGAAATTTGTGAGATTGGATATTTTTTAGCCTAGTAGAGTTTTTTGCTTGTGTTGTTGTGTAGTCATCCTTATTTGAGTGCATCAAGGCTCGCCAGTATGATGATCTAAATTTGTTGGTGCGTAAGGACACATTGCAGCGAAGTAGTGCTAAGAAGGTGGTTATTGGAGATGATGGTGTTATGCGGCTTTAGGATTGGCTTTATGTCCCTATTGTTGATGGGTTGAAGGAGTTGATACTTTAGGAGGCTCACAACTTGTGATATTCTAATTATCCAGGTGCTACAAATATGTATCCTGATTTGAAGCAACACTATTGGTGGCGAGTGATGAATAAGGACATTGTTGGGCATGTTTTGCGGTGTTTAAATTGTTAGAAAGTAAAGTATGAACATCAGAAACCAGGTGATTTGATTCAGAATATGGTTATACTGTAATGGAAGTGGAAGCACATCACTACAGATTTTGTGGTAGGCTTGCCACTTAACTTGAGGAAGTTTTATGCTATTTGGATTAGACCGTGGAACTCATTTCACTTCTCACTTTCGCTGAGTTATTCGACGCAAATTGTGTACACATGTGGAGCTTAACACAACTTTTCACCCATAGACGGATAGTCAGTCTAAGCGGATAATTCAAATTCATGAAGATATGTTGAGAGCTTGTGTTATAAATTTCAGAGGCCATTGGGGTAAGTTCTTATCATTGGCGAAGTTTGATTACAATAACAGTTACTAGTCCAGCATTTAGATGGCCCTGTATGAGGCTTTGTATGGTAGACAGTGTTGTTCTCCTATTGGTTGGTTTGAGCCTAGTGAGGCTAGGTTGTTAGGTACTGATTTGGTTTGTGACACTTTGGAGAAGGTGAATTTTATTCAAGAGTGGCTTCGTACAGCTCAGTCCAAGCGGAAGAGGTACGGATAGGAAGGTCCATGATATGGCTTTCATGGATGGTGAAAAGGTACTTCTGAAAGCATCACCGATGAAGGGCGTGATGAGGTTTGGGGAAAAAGGTAAGTTGAGTCTGAGATTTATTGGTCCATTTGAGGTGTTGGAGAGTTTGGTGAGGTTGCTTATAGTCTTGATTTTGCTCCTAGTCTTTCAAGAGTTCATCTGAAAAGGGTGATAGAATGGAGGAGGAGGAGGAGTGTAACCATTTCCGAGAACTAGTTTGGTTTCATGTCAGGACGGTCGGCTACTGAAGACATTCACCTTGTGAGGAGATTGGTGGAACAGTATAGGGCGATGAAGAAGGACTTGTATATGGTTTTCATTGACCTAGAGAAAACATATGACAAAGTCCCAAGATAGGTTCTATGGAGATGTTTGGAGGCTAAAGGAGTGCATGTAGCATATATTAGAGTGATTCAGGACATGTATGGTGGAGATAAGACACGGGTAAGGAGCAGGAGGAGACTCTGAATACTTCCTAATTGAGATGGTGTTGCATCAGGGGATCAGCACTTGGCCCTTTTTTTGCTTGGCAGTGGATGCACTGACGAGAAACATTTCAAGGGAAGGTGCCTAGGTTCATGTTATTTGCATATGACATAGTCCCGATTGATGAGATAGGTGGTGTTAATGAGAGACTGGAGGTCTAGATACATACCCTTGAGTCTAAAGATTTCAAGTTGAGTGGGACCAAGATAGAATACTTGGAATGCAAGTTAAGCAGTGTTACCCTGGAAACGGACGGGGATGTGAGGCTTGATACGTAAGTCATTCCCAAAAGAGAGAGTTTCAAGTACCTTGGGTCTATAATTCAGAATGATGGGGATATTGATGAAGATATCACACATCGTATTAGAGTAGGGTGGATGAAATGGAGGCTAGCTTCCAATGTCTTGTGCGATAACAATGTGCTATTGAGACTTAAAGATAAGTTCTACAAGGTAGTGGTTAGACCGACTATGTTGTATGGGGAAAAGTATTGTCCAGTCAAGAACTCCCATTGTCTAGCACATGAAAATAGCTGAAATAAGGATGTTGAGATAGATGTGTGGGTATACTAGGTTAGATAAAATTAGGAATTAAGTTATCAGAGATAAGGTGGGAGTGTCCCCTATGGAGGAAAAGATGCGAGAGGCGAGGCTAAGATGGTTCGGGCATGTTAAAAGGAGAAGCACTGATGCCCCAGTCAGGAGGTGTAAGAGGTTGGCCTTGGGGGTAAGAGGAAGTGTAGAGATAGGCCAAAGAAATCTTGGAGATAGGTGATCAAGCAGGATATGGCGCAGCTTGAGCTAACCGAGGGCATGACCTTTGATAGGAGGGTGTGGAGATTGAGAATTAGGGTAGAAGGTTAGTAGATAGTCGAGTGTTTCCCTTTCTCTTCCTTAGCTCGATAGTATTAGTGTTAGTGTGGTATCCCTTTTATCCTTAGTTTACTATTACCACATATATTGTACTGTTATTACTTTTCATCAGTACTCCCTTAGTTTGCTATCACTATATATCTTGTATTGTTATTACTTGTTATCAGTACTTCTTTTATATTCTATTTTGCTCTCTTGGATTCAGTTTTCTAAATATCTTATATTGCTATTACTTTCTATCAGTTCTTCTTCCATCTTTCTTTAGCCGAGAGTCTATCGAAAATAGTCTCTTTACTCTTCTAGGGTAGGGTAAGGCTGCGTACATCCTACCCTCCCCAGACTCCACTTGTGGGATTACATTGGGTTGTTGTTGTTGTTGTTGTATGCTTCAGAGGTATAATGAAGACAAGTCACATGTTTTGGACTTCAACACAATGCAATTAGATGAGAATCTCGCTTATGAGGAAGGAGCTGGTGGCCTTTTCGGATAGGCAGGTTCGAAAACTCAGGTCTAAGGAGATCACATCGGTGAAGATGCTTTGGGGAGGCCAATCAAGCAAGGAGGATACTTTGTAGACGAGTAAGATATTCAGAGCAGATATCCACATCTTTTCAGTAGTTCAGGTACAATTCTAAATCGTTCGAGGACATATGTTTATTTAAGAGGTAGAGAATGTAACGATCTGTTTGGTCGTGTTGAGTTCTAGAATCTCATTCCCCTATTTGATGCTTTCCGTAGGTCATTTTATGTTATATGACTTGCGGGGATGGGTTGTTTGGTTTTGATGGGGTTCGCGAGTGAACACTTAGTTCCTAGTTTGAGGATTAAAGTTAGAAGAGTTGACCAAGATTTGACTTTTGTATAAACGATCTCGGATTGATTATTTGAAGGTTTGAATAGGTTTGTATGATGATTTTGTCTTTGACGTATGTTCATATTTGGCTTTGGAGGTTCCTAGGAGGATGAAACACCATTTGTCAAAAGTTGACATTTTGAAGGATGTTAGAGTTCATAAGTTTAACCAATAGTTAACTTTGATGATCGAACTTCGATTAGTTTTCCAGGATTGTGTATAGGTTAGTATTATCGAATTGAACTTTTATGCAAAGTTTGGTTGAGGTCTGAGGTGCCTAGGTATGAATTGGATGCTTGAGAAAGTTTGGAAGCTTATGTACTTGAGAGAGTTCGACTTGTGGTTTGGTCTTTGATTCTTAGATCTAATGGTTCTATATGTGTTTTGATAACCTTCGATAGGTCTGGATAGTGTTTATGGACTTGTTAGGATATTTAGGCAGGGTCTCGGGGGCCTCGGGTGAGTTATGGATCATCCGAAGCATATTTGGATGTTGTAGATTTTGCTGGTGTCGGGAGAGTTCATAACGATCACGGAGATAGTCTCGCAATCACTTAATGTGACTTGGTCAAGGGGAGTTATGGATCGCGGTCGCTAAAGGGGGGACACAATCTCATAGAGGAAGCACAGATGGGCAGGTTCGCTCATCGCGATCGCATGGTGGTTGACCGCAATCGCGAAACGTTGGCTAGTAGTGGAGCGCGATCACGAGGGTCATTCCATAATAGCATAATAAGGGTAACCCGATTGCATGGATAGTGACCGTGATCCCGATCGCGATTGCGAAGGGTAATGCTTGCCAGGGGTATTTTAAGTCCAGAATTTTGAGATTCATCTATTTTACACATTATTGAGTTCTAGAGAACTAGAGGAGGAGATTTAGAAGAGGAATTTCACTACAATCTTGAGGGTAAATAGTTTTCACTTGTATTTTATCGTACATCTTGATTCCCCATGGATTTCTACTCCTAAAACATGAAATTTTAAAGTGCAATTTGGAGTTTTTGTCTATGACTCAAAAAAGTATTAATTGAGGTTTGAGCATCGATTTGGACTTAGATTTTAAATATAAATACATATTTCGACTCATGGGGTTATAGGTAAACATGATCTACCTCTAGACTCGGATTTTGACCGTGTGGGCTAGAATTTAACTTTTGTTGACTTTTTGTAAATTTATTAAAGATTGAAACTTTATTGTTTGGAATTGATTCTATAATTTTATTGGACCTTATTGAGTATTATTTGATTAGATTTGAGCCGGTTGGAGGTGATTTCTAAAGGAAAAGGCGATTATAGAGGGTTGATTTGGCTTGCAAAGGTAAGTATAATCTTGGTTTGAGAGAATAAATCTTAGGGACATTTTTTACTTAATTAAAATTGTAGGAAGCAATGTATATGCGAGGTGAAGAGCGTATATGTGGGTGTTATAGGTTATTCATGTTCGGGTTAGACTTTAGGCTTTTGCTATACCTTGTTTGGTCGTGTGTCTTCCATGATTTATGTTGAAATCAATTGTATGACTAGGTGAGCTTATTTTATCATACTAGTAGCTATGTTTAGAATTACTACATCTTAATTGGCCCAGATGGTCTATTCGTGAAATTGTTGATATACCTGATTTAGTCGTAGTCATGCTTTGTATTTTAAGCACATATTCGCCATCTTTATTTATTATGTCCTTATACATCTTATTTATTTGTGAACATATGCATCCTTGGAGATGAGATATTATTTCGAATTGTTATGATTATGGCACATTTGGGCATGTTAAGTGGATTGATATGGATATAGCGCGAGGTTTCTATCGTGCGATAGTTGTGATATATTATTGTTTCGGCACGAGGTCTTTGCCATGCATTGAATGTGTTGGTTACCTTCTATTCAGTGTGTTGATGTGGATCCATCCCCCTAGGGTCATCCTCTCGTGTTTCTCTCTTGATAACATAGACGCATATTGTGAGAAATTTATGGACTTCTAGTTGATTCTGTGAAATCCAATGTAGTGAGTTTTGAGCATAAGAATCTTTGATCATTCAAGTGAATCATTTACACCATGTCATGCATACTATGTACTTTCTATGTTTGCCTTCTAAAATATTACTTGATGCCTCTGTTACATGACTTAGACTTGATATACAAGATAGAACAATCCTTGTTGAGTTGATATATTATGCTATGTTCTTTTACAATATCGTATCTCTTTTGAAAATTTGGTTGTGCATAAATATGAATTGTTCAGGCCTATTTGTTAGTAGGTATCACATGATTTAAACTTTATCACTACTTCACCGAGGTTAATGTTGATACTTTCTGAGTACAGGTAGTCTTACTCATACTACAGTTCTGTATATTTTTGTGTAGATTCTGGCATTGGCTCGAGTAGACCTCAATAGGGTGCCCAATAACTAATATAATAGACTTGAGATAGTGATGCAAGATCGTCCACAGACCCTTGGAGTCCCCTTCCTTCTTTTATTGTACTGTTATTTATATTTCAGACAGTATTTAAGAGATTCCGTTGTATCTTATTTAGAGCTCATGACTCCGTACCAGTAGGTTTTAGGAAAAATATTATCTTAGTATTTCTGTATTTGTTGTTGTTGTTGAAGGATCCAGTCTACGTAATTATGCTATGGCAGTTATTTTATATCTTGTTATGCTTAGTTTTATCTTTGTTTGGATATTGGCTTACCTAGAGGGCATTAGCTCATCACAGAGGGAAGAACGGTACTACTGAGATCTACAGAATGTATTTGCTTGGATGCTTATATTATGTGTGGCAGGAGAGGAACAATAGAGTTTTCCAGAGGAATTAAAGAACAACCACAATAATGGTGAAGCTTATTATTCAAGATGTGCTCTTTAGAAGTAGTTTGAGGCCTAAGTTAGCCAAGAAACTAGAAGAGTTAGACTTCTATCCTAGTTAAGATGTAACGAACTATGAGCTAGTATTTATTAGTAGTTCATATATCACTGGGGCTTCATATCTAGTAGTAGGCCTTAAGTTTCTGTCCCATTGGTAATAAACTTTCTTAATTACCAATAAAAAAGAATAATAAGCTTAAAAGATTCTTTGTTCTGTGGTTCCTATTGATGGTACTGATATATTGCCTCTTTTTGTCTACTTTTTAATCGAGAGTCTTTTGAAAAAGTCTATCTACCCCATCGGGGTAGGGGTAAGGTCTGCGTACACACTACTCTCCCCAGACCCCACTAGTAGGATCTCACTGGATCGTCGTCGTTGTTGTTGTTGTTGTTATTGAATAAGCTTAAAAAAAGAATAAAGAGAATTATCTTTTTTATTTTTCAATTTTATTTCCCACTTCATATTTGTATTTATGGATAAACTTCAAGAAGAAAGATTAAATGCATANATCAAGCAAGCCGTCAGAATACGAACTTTTACTTAATCAACTTTCTCAAGAATTTTGAATATCAATTGGTAATGTTTTACTACTTCTACTGAACAAAATTAATAAACTAAAGATTAACTAACAATGCGGTGTAAACAATTAGAATAAAGGTCTAAGGTTATGGTGTCCCCCATCGGTGAACTTCTTTCTTGAATACTTCCTATAGTTTGATTAGTTGTCTCTATCAATCATGAACACTCTAGCTACCA
>MDKI01213249.1:0-19670 GCA_005239505.1 Nicotiana paniculata | reverse complement strand
ATATTTTCTGTTTCTTCTAACAGTTCTTCTGATTTTTTGAGTTTTAACACAGAAGCGATAACAATATACATACAAGAGTATCCCAAGAGTATCAATTTCATCTTTGTTGGAGCTGGCAGCAACGCCGCCACGGGCTCCTGATCATTCGTTATTGTCCCATCCTCTCCCTCTTCCTCTACCATCGCCGCCATTGATTCAGAACCATACATTTCTAATTCAAGATTGAAAGTCTACAGAGAATTATTCAGCAAAAAAAAGAAGAAAATAATTTACCTTCGATTGGAATGAGCAAAGGCAGAGGAGGATGAAGAAGGTTTGTGGAAACCCGTGTTGTCCATTGAAGAAGTTAAAGCAGGGAAACCACAGAGCAGAGAAGAATATAGGAAGGATGTCAAAGGGGGTGAAGGAAGAGAAAAGATGCGGCCACGTACAAGTTGCAAACCGGAGGTAGTCAGTCGAGAAGTGAACATATGGAATAAGCCGGGTGAGCCAATTTGGTCAACGGGTCAAGTTCTAATTAGCTCTATGAGATTTCTCGATCCTCTATTAACCGATTTTCAGACCCCAGATACGCAACTGTGAATTCAAAGAACGTAGAGATTGTTAGAGAAAATGATCAAATGGTCCTTAATGTATAAGCAATGGATTATTTTGGTCCTTACTATATACTCCCTACGGTTCACAATAAGTGACCAGTTTACTTTTTCATTTTGGTTCAAAATAAGTGTCTAGTTATTTTATGCATAGAGAATTCAATTTGATTTTACAAAATAAACCCTATGTACATATACCTAAAAAGTGTTCTTGCTCCTCACATTAAATGTTTAATTAGGGGTAGTTTAGTCATAATAGGTATTTCTGTATAGAATTTTGTATTTTCTTAATGGGCGTGCTAAAAGAAAAATGGTCACTTATTGTGAACCGGAGGGAATACTCCATTCTAGTTTATGTGAAACTATTTCCTTTTTGGTCCGTCCCAAAAAGAATGACCCATTTCTAAATTTAGAAATAATTTAACTTAAACTTACAATTCTACCCTTAATGAGAAACTTTTATAATCACACAAATATTTTGGGCTCCTTTTTTATTTGTTTATGACCACAAATTTCAAAAATCTTCATTTTTTCTTAAACTCCGTGCCGGGAGGGAATAACAGATATGGTCCTCCATGTATACAAAAAGTCACATGTAGTCCTAAAACTAACAGTATACCTTAAACACCCAGTCTGATTTAACCACAAAATGTCATGTGAGATGCCTTAAACACAACCAGAACACAAAAGAAAGCTCATGTGATTCGGCGACACCGATGGGCAACAAACCTTTTGCCGGAGAAAGAGATCCAGCGAGGATGTCGGGGAGTATGTTGAGATCTATAGGATTTAAATACTTTGTTATCGAATCGACTCTGTTTCCATATCCTTTATTTGTTCTCATGTCTAGAACTTTTAGCCCATCTCAGGAACTTGCAATTAGCTCAATTTGTCAACACGGTGTCTATAATCAATTTCCTTCATCGGTGATTGATTCTATTTAACTATGTAAATCTTCAATCACTATTTCACATAGCCAAAAGAAATCGTGCAAGAAGTGAAGAGACTTTGTAAATTAACAGCATATCCCAAGTGGTTCATACAAGGTACTCCCTCTTCAAAAGCCTACTCAGTATCCTCGTAGAACTGTAGCAGAGCATACAAAATTTTTCCTAAAATTGATGTGCTTCATAATTTCAGTAATGGCCATCGCCACTTTACACCTAATCATATTATTATGAACCGAACCGCCTTAATCATCTTAGTGGTACAAAATCCTTCAAGATCCTAATAGATATTAGATAATTCTTCCAAGTTCGTATATTGATGGCATCTTGATCTTCTGCCTTTGATCTTCCAGCAGCAACCAGACAAATCAACTTTCTCCAATTGTTGCAACAATGTGTCCAGATCGAGCAGGAAGGTTTGCTCCAGCGTTTTGTGTTTATGGCATCTCACGTGAGATGCACGTCAGTTTTAGGGTTGGAGACTACATGTGTCAACTTTTTCATTAAGGACCAGAATAATCCATCCCTTTTTCATTAAGGACCATTTTGGTCATTTTCTCGAGATTGTTATGGACAACCTTAAGGACATTATTGTCTTTAGATTAACCTATTCTTATCCCGTATTATATTACAAACTACATAATACTTGCATAAATTATATATTAACAACACCATTTTTAATATAAGAAATCAAATGTCATACTTAATTATAAAGATCTTTATACCAAAAACCATCATTTATATTAAGTATATACGTGAATATTTTATATTAGCGCTGAGTTTTATGTTGCAATCAAACATTGTACTAACTATAATAAAATTTATGAGAAGTCATATGTTAAAAAAGATTGGCCAAATACATCGGCATGCCATTAAACTTGTCCTTACTTTTCACTTTGACACTCCATCTTAAGTCCGTTCTATTTCATCTTAAGTCTGTTCTATTTGAACACTTTAACTAGGTATTTACTGTGTCATTTACACACAATTTGGTGATGTGGCATAGTGCGTGTAATACACTACTTTTACGAGCGTGAGAGATCAGTATTTCTACTTTTTATTTTTTTTCGTTCTCCTCCTATTCTTTGGCAAGCCGAACACAAATGAGGTCGCCGGAAAAGTCAGAACTCCAGCCATGTCCAAAGAGGCGACAACCAATGGCTAGTGAATCAAAGGCACCGTCCTCAACGAGGTCACCGGAAAAGTGCACCACTTTGAATTAAAGGTTGACGCTGGAGCTTATCGTCATCAAAATCTTCCTTCCCATATCTGAAAATCCAAGGTCGACGCCGGAAAAGTGTCAATCTTTATAGCGATCCTCTTCCTTTATACCAAGCACTTATTGTGAACCGGAGAGAGTAGTAGTTCTTATCTTGTCCTAAACAAATGGAACGTTGTCAAACTTGGCACTACATACACAGTCGGATGGGGACTGAAGGGAACCCCTGCTACCATGATAGCTGCCGGATGAACCATTCATAGAAGAACCCTGAAATGATGATGCCCTGGAGGAGCTCTGAGTTGGAAGGGCACTAAGAGATGAACGACCCTGATGAGAGCTACGGGGACCCTGCCTCGAAGATACGCCACTATAGGCTGGGCGAATTGGCTGAGGAGGTCTAAATGGGTGACCTCTGCTATGCTGAAATTGCCCTCTGGAAGGGGCACCACTGAAGCTACCTGTTGACCCATGTCATAGTTTTGAAGATTGACAAAAGGCTGACCAGTTGAACCAGGTCCATCAGAGCACACATCGTGAACGGACGAGCTGGCACATGAACCGTATATGCTTAGGAGATGTTTTGAATATGAAATATCAATGTACCAAGAGATTGTCTCCTAATGCGAAAAGGTTTCAAACTGATCTGATTAATTGAAGTCGAATTCGACAAGGAAAGTAACAAAAGAAAGGAAGTTCAGTTTGGTTCGAATTGATTCACCCAGGTAGAGTTAAACTGGAATTGGAAGACAAGCTTAACGATTGACTCTATAAATACTTGATGTATTTATGCTGAAATTAGAGCACAAAGCTGAAGTGAATCAAAGTTTGAAAGCAAAATTCCCAGAGTTAATTTTTGCTAGCAGAATCATTGTGCGATACAAAAGCTACAATTCAACTAGAAGAATCAGTTCCATCTGATTATTTATCGAGTCTAGTTGACTGTAGTAGGAGTTTTCAATATTGTATCTTTCAGCTTTCATCGAAGCAAGTGTAATAGGTACGTATTGATCAAGTTAGAGTTAACTTGAGGTGTGTAAAAATTAGCTAGGGGCTAGTTACTACAAAGGGTTAGAGTTAATCCTTAGGATTACAAAAGAGTTTATTTTGTAAGTCCGTTTGGCTCAGAGTTTTTAGTGAAAAGTTGAGCAAATCATACTGAGGAGTAGGTCGTAGTTTTTTCACCTCTTGAGCTAGGTGTTTTCCACGTAAAAATCTTTGCGTTTTTACTTTACTGTTTTTTATTATTCTGCAACAGTAGCAGTTGGAACACCAAGAAGAACCAGGTTCTTCTACTGAGACAACACTCGAAAATTGGGTACCACACAAAGTAACCTATCTTCTTGTGTGGTATTGAAGTCTAAAACATCAATTGGTATCAGAACAGATTATCCTTGAAAGGCTAACACCTTGGAGAAGATCAAAACGAGTGCACCACTTGGATATTGGGAAGGTCAATCAACTGCAAGGCCACCACTTTTCAATAGCCAGTACTACTCATGGTGAAAAAACAGGATGAAGGATCACCTAATTGGAGAAGACTATGAACTCTGGAACATAGTCAGTGATGGTCCTCTAGCCACCATGATGAAGACTGCTGAAGGTATAGATATACCAAAGACAAGAGCTGGTTGCACTGTTGAGGATCTAAAGAAATGGGAGAAGAATGCAAAGGCCAAAAAGTGGCTCGTATGTGGCTAGGTCCAGACGAGTACAACAAAATCCAAAGTTGCACCACTGCCAAAGAGATTTGGGACACCTTGCAAATAGCCCCTGAAGGAACACCTCAGGTAAAAAAGGTCAAGAGGTACTCTACTATACTCTCAGTATGAAAACTTCACTATGAAAGAAGGAGAGACTATTCAAGAGATGTACACAAGGTTCACAACCTTGACTAATAAACTGAAGTCTCTTGGAAGAATCATTCTTGAAGAGGACAAGGTTGAGAAGATCCTAACAAGGGTCTTGCCTATTTCTTGGGAAAGCAAAATCACTGCTATCCAGGAATCAAAAAATATGGCAACCCTCAGATTGGATGAGCTAATTGGAAATCTCACTGCTTATGAATTGAGAAGGCAGACAATGAAGATGGATGGTCCAAAAAAAGAGAGGAGTCTAGCCCTAAGAATCACCATTTTTTATCCATATTAAATATGAGTGAGATAAATAATTTATTCATTTTTTACCTATCCTATTTTCGATCACACCAAATCTGACCGACCAGCCCGTTTGCCATCCCTAATTGCGATTTTGAACATATGCGGTTATAACTTCTCTATGCTTGACTTGGGATTTAATGATCTCACCTTTATTGAATCCCCAATCGCCTTCACATTCAATAGAAATATTTTCATTGGTTCATAAAGCTTGTAATTTTTCAAAATCTACCCAAGAAAAATTGCAGTATGCCCGAGTAAAAAGCCCCTACAACAATGGCATGAGTTTAAAACTAAATTTAATAGCTCATCTAAACATGTTAGTTTTATGACAAAAGCTAATTGGAGGATATAACATGCTACTTTTAAAATAATTCAGAGTTGTTTTTTTATTCAATGTGATTGTACAGAGATATCTTTTAGGCGTTGGGTATAGTCGAAAGATGTTTTTGGCCATTTGTTCTCCTTACTAATATAAATAGATGTTCCCTATAAGAAATTAGAGATACAATTATATTTTATAACGGCATATTATGTCAAATAAATGTCACAAAATTACATACCAGCATTTATTTTATACTCAATAGAAAATTACATTGTCAAAGATAATAAAGCATCATTACAGAAGATAAGAAAATGGGATAACCCTTTTAGGTTTGTTCAGAAAAATCAAAATTGATCCAAACTTATAGCCTGAAAAATATATATTTTTCTTTCTCAAAGTTGAAGTGTTTGACAAGCTTTTAGTAGAAGAAAAAGTATTTTTAAATAGAAATAAAAATAATTTTGAAGAAATAGAAAAAAATAGCTTCTTCTCATAAGCACTTTTGAGAAAAATATACTTTAAAATATTTTTTAAAAGCTTGGTCACACTAATTGCTGCTTAGAACTGCTTTCAAATTAATTAGTCAAACACAAATTATTTTTTATCCAAATATTTTAAAAAAAAACACTTGTCGATTTTTTACATGATATTAAAAACATATAGAGTCCTTGTGGTCAAATATTAACCCAACTTAAGGACCATTAGGTTTAAAAAAAAAGTTATCTTTTTTCTCTTTTTCTCTTTGTTCCTATGTTCATGGTCAAGTACACGACCACAAGTATATTTGAGAGGCAGAGACATTTTTTTTTGCCGTTGCCCTAAAACCCTTTCCTTAATATATGCTAGAAACCAAAACCAGACAACAGCTGCAAAACCCTAGTACCTCTTCATCATCATCAACAGCAGCAGCAGCAGCTGCTTGTTTATTAGCTTTCAAGCCAAGGCAGGTGCTTCTAGCACAGTCCTCAAAGTCTAATCTTGTTATTATGGCTAAGAAGCAGCAGCCTCAAGAAAACAAATCCCTTTTACACCAATGTATTCTCCATTATCTTCACCTCAATGGCTTCTCCAAAACCCTCAAATACTTCCTCAAAGAAACTCAAACTGAGGTTTGTTTTTGCCCCCTTTTGCTTTCTTGAACACTTTACCTTTTAAAAATGTAATTTTTACCCAAGATTTTTGAAAACTGTTTATGTCATATGTTTGCTACTATTGTTTGGGATTAGAAGGTCAAACGGTCTTAAGTTTTAGTCTCAATTCAGATATAAATTCCTATTTTTGGAATGGAATTTGCATATTCAAGAACTGCATTTTTGGTTAGTGGAGTTTGTTGAATACTGATTACACTGCATTCTTGAGCTATGTTGGTATCCTATATGGCATATTTTTGTTGTTTTTTGTATTTGTTTAAATGAATTGTATTTCATAAGTTAAGTAGGATTGTTAGTTTTCCTTACCAAACCAAAAAAATAAAAAGAGGATTGTTGGTTTTATAGGTACGAGTTGAGTGATAAATGTTGAATTATCTTAGTAGAATTTAGGTTTGTTTAAGTGACTCGTATAAATAAGCGAGGGAAGGAGGGGGAGGGGAGGGGGTGAGGAGGCGAAAATTAGGCTAAACGGTGAGTTTGCTGAATGGAAGTGGTGTTAACAGCAATATGGTGGTGGTGCGGAAAGAAATAAATGAAAGATGTTTTAAGAGAAGGAAGAGAATATACTAACACTAACGTACAATAGCATTTCATTTTTGGCTTATTGATGTAAAATGGAAAAATGCATATATGGCGTTGATAGGCTCATCGATTTCCTCAGTTCTATCACTGATTAGTAGTGGAACTGGGTTTTTGTAAGGCTACAAATTACAATTGTAATGTTCAGCAGATCTTAGTGCTTGTGATTAATACAACTTTTGCCAACCATTTAACAAAAAGGTGTTAAGAGGAATAACATGCCAGAACTATAATTCCCTAGGAAACCAGACATTAAAATATTATTTTCCTCTTATCTTTTATCCATGGACTCAATGTTAAAAAAAGAGCATTTTCTGGGGGCTTGAAATTTTTTTTTCATTTATATTATGTATTATGGTTTTTCATTGTAGAAGAAGAAAATTGCTTTTTTCTTTAATGAAGAAGAAACAAAAAAATACTGCTTAATTGAGGTTTCTATACCTGTGTTAGTATCGGTATGTAGAAGACGCCTCCACTTGTTGAATCATATTTTATGTCATGTCTGGTATTGTGCTCTACAGACTGAAGTATGTGCTAGGTCACACTTTCTGGTTTTAAAGGTTTTGTTGAGAGAATTTCGTGTGTACTTTTTGGTTGATTCCTTCATTTTGATGGAAAATCTTGATGTCATTATTGAATCTTCAACTTACCTATTGTGCAGTCATTATTGAGGTCTTTGTGCTTTTGGTGCAGGGTGACAGTTGGAAGTCTTGCTCCCACAGTTTGGAGGATATATTTTGCAAGTATCTAAACAACTGGTATGTTGAGATGTAATTACTTAACTAGATTTACCGTGACGATAACTGTTTGTGTTGTACTACTTTCCTCTGTTTTGGCATATGCAGAAGAAAGAATGCTTGATTTTAAACCTTCTCAAGTACACATCTCTAATTACTATTTGTTGACTGAGAGAAGCAGGTTTTGGGGGTGGGGAGAGGGGAATAAATGGTGTCCGATACTATCACAGGCGGACCCAGGATTTAGAGGCAGCATGTGCACATTTGCATTCAACCAAAATTTGCTTTGTATACAGGGTGCCACTACTAATATATCACTATTTTTTAAAGACATATGCATGTATACACGGAATTTTGCTGAACATTATGGGTGCTGGTGAGCCTCATTCTATAACATAGGTCCGTCTCTGAACACAATTGATATGGTAGTTCCTGTACACGGCATGCAGGTCGATAGGTTCCTTTAGCAAAGCTGCTTTCTTCATGTACTCTCTTACTTGACTGTGCAGTTATTTTAGTAATTTTATATTTTCCGATCCCTTTTTCTCATGCTACTTCACTTGCTATAAAATATGCAGTACTGATAATGATACAATCTCTAAGGGCCACAGTGAGGCAGGTAATTTTTGTCAGTATATCTTCGTTCATCTTAAACTTGGTTTCTTTCATGAAGCTTGTATTTGATGTTAGCGGTGTTGTTCTTTCTTGATTTTATCTAATGTGATTCGGTGTGCAGGGCCTGATGGCGCAAATGGGAACATCATTGCTACTAATGCTGCTGACTCTCAGGAAACAATTAGTAAGAAAAAGAAGAAAAAGAGAAGCGAAGACAAAAATGGCGATGTTCCAGATGCTTCTCTTCCTGAAAGTGTTGATAAATCGGCGAAAAAAACTACTACAGCTCAAGAGGATTTAGCAGATGATAAGGTTAGCAATTCAATTTAGATGAATGATTGAATATCTGATTGTTCGGGTTATGGCGAGAATAATCTGAAGCATCTGAAGAGTGCTGTTATTCTATTGCAGGTGGACGTGCCCTTGAAGAAGAAGAAGGAAAAGAAAAAGAAGAAAACTGAGGAGAAATCGGATGGTGTAGTACCTATAGCCAATGATAATGATGATGTTACCGAGAAAACAACTAAAAAAGATAAAAAGAAGAAGTCCAAGGAAGAGAATGGTGCTACTGATTCTAAGGATTCCAAGAAGAGGAAAAGATCGGCTTCTGATGAAAATTCAAACGACGGAGTTGAGGTGGTTGGAACTGAAGAATCAAAACGTAGAAAGACCGATGGCTTGGAAGAATCAAAGGCTGTTGCCGAACAAGAGCAAAATGGTGAAGTCAGTGATGGTAATCATCAGGATGAGTTGAACAATTCTGCTAAGCAGAAATCATCGAGGAAAGAACTTAATGGATCAGCAGAGGTATGCATATGTATATTTTCTACTATTACCTTTGCGACCTTGGATTGTCAATATGCTTAAATCTTAACAAGTGAGGTTCGTAATTTCCTGTCAATTGTTAATGTCATAGTACAACTCTTGAATTGTGGTTGTGCACTGAAGGGAATATGATTTAAAAGGATTCCTAATTTGTAGAATAATCTCAATCTTTTAAAATAACTTTCCGTCATGCTTGGATAAAGTTTTCATTGAATAATCTTCAATCATGCTTGAGTTAATTTATTGTTACCGATATTCTGAAATGCATTTTGATTGCTATTGCAGCCAAAAACTGTAAATGCATTTCAAAGAGTGAAAATCGATCAAGTGCAGTTTAAAGATGATAGACTTAAAGATAATTCTTATTGGGCAAAGGTAGGATCTGATTCTCAGTCTTCCATTGTCTTTACTCGTTTAAGTATACGTTGGTTATTCATCTTTTACCATGAAACTGACGTTCCCACCTCTCCACTTACCGCTGTTGCAGGATGGCGCAGAAATTGGCTACGGTGCAAAGGCACAGGAAGTCTTGGGCCAGGTTCGAGGAAGGTATATTTTTCCAGCTCCTGTCCAGAAGTTTAATGACCTTTAATTTACCCTTCATTAGAATGAATTAAGGGATAATTATATTTTTGGGCCTCCCTAAAAAATTAATACCGGGAAATGTATATGTTTTCCATATGATATACATAAATATACATATTATATACATAACCACTGTATATACTTTGTATATTTGGGCTAGCGCCCGTAATTAATTTCGGGGCGATGGGCCAAAAATGAAAATAGCCCTATCTAGTAGGTAGCTCGTTTCATGTTGAGGCAAAAGAAATTTCTGGACTCAGTTGTCAAACAGAGATAGGAATACTAGATTGCTTACATTTGTTAATGTCACTATGCCTTGGAAAATCACAAATCATCTTACGAGTATACTCATCAAGATTCACTAGCAACATATATCATTCCCCTCTGCTCATATTTTTTTAGGGGGGGTGGTCCGGGATCCATATTAATTGCTATGCTCTCTAACGAGAACCGCGATCATGTTCATGGTTTGCAAAGTTTAGTTATGCATTCTAGTTATGCAGGGATTTCCGACATGAGAAGACGAAGAAGAAGCGAGGTAGTTACAGAGGAGGGCAAATCGATCTGCAATCACACTCGGTCAAGTTCAACTATTCGGATGAGGAGTAACATTGTTTCATGCTGTTGCCCAAGTAAAACTTATAAATTACTTTAAAAAGAATAGGAATTCTTTGTCATTTATGGGTTTTGAATTTATAAGCAGAACGATAAAAGATTTCGTTAAGCTTAGAAGTTGACCCTATCAATATAATCCTCACTCACCTTTGAATCACTGAAAAAGGGTCCTTTATTCTTGTTTTTTAATTTCTTCAAGTGTTTTTGAGTTGTGTTAATTCATGAATTTGTATTTGTATTGATCAATCAAGTCTCGTAGTATCTGAACACGAGGAATTGGTATTTCCTTTTTATCCTCACAATATTGTTCTTTTTAAAAAAAATTGAATTCCAAATAGTTTGTTGTGAACAATTGAACCCTATGGGCCATGATATTGTAGCAAAGGTAGGGGGCTTTTGCATCCGTACCTTCTTTTTGTGCCACGTTTTAACTTATACCCGCTTTGTAAAAAAATTTGCATTCGTACCCGCTTTTGCGCATAACTTCAGCATGCGGGGCTGAAGTAGCAAAGGCAATCACGCAAAACTTCAGCATTCTAGTAGACGGGCCTGAAATAGCTTGCGAACTTCAGCTCTAGTAAATGGGAAACTTCAGCTCTAGAGCTGAAGTTTTTGTCTTTGTAAATGGGGAACTTCAGCATACGGGGCTGAAGTTCCCCAGTTATAAAGACAAAAACTTAAACATACGAGCTGAAGTTCCCCCAGTTACAAACCAAGTAACGTTTGAGTTTTTCACTACCAAAATCGATTGTCCAATGGCTAAAATTATCAATGATCCTTATTCTGATAAAGAAAATTTAGTCTATCCGAAAGGTATTCCTTGTACATATTCATATGAGGGTAGTCTTGCCGTGGTTCAACTTAGTTATTTCAGTTGTGGAGGAATAACAGTCTCTAGAGCTGAAGTTTGTCTTTGTAATTGGGGAACTTCAGCCCCGTATGCTGAAGTTGTTGTCTTTATAACTTGAGAACTTCGAACTTCAGCGAGGGAAAGGGGAACTGAAGTTATTTAAAAAGTAGGTACAAGTTAAAAAAAAAGCAGGTATATGTTAAATGGGGGCAACCAAATAGAGTGCCCCGCGCAATTTTTACCAAAGGTAGCATGAAAAAGTTAACGTTCGTAGAGGATATCCAACTCCACTTTTCGACAATGACTTAAAGTCTTGGGTCGTGTTCGGTACAAAAGGAAAATATATTTTTCAAGCCTAAACCTCCCACCACGATGTTGAGTACTCACTTTACAAAAATACTTTCACATCATAAAAAATATATATTCATTTTATTGAAATGAAACAGAAAATATTTTGTCTACAACATGAAAATACAATATTCTTAAAAAAGAGCTTTGGAAAAAAATTTCTCTTCTCTTGATAGGAAAAACATTATCTTCCAATTTAAGAAAAATGAGTTCACGAGAATCTAAATTTTCGAATTTATAACAAACAATATGTTACCTCAAATCCTCCAACCTCTTCACCTTACGTCCTAATCAAGTATAACATAATACCCCAACAACGTAAATAAACAAAAGACAAAATTTTCACTATCATATGTTTACTAATTTTAGCACCAAAACTATTGCGTAGGGTTTGGTATATATATGATTTAGACTCGAAGTTTAGTGCAGAAGAAAGAAATAAACGCAATGGACGGTGGAAGTCGGCCATTATCCAAGTCATATTGGTCGTCATCTTATGCTTGTTGTAAACGGATCAATCTTTTTCACCATGCAAATCCAAATCACCTATAAGCCAATGAAAAAGGGAGATGGAAAATGTGTCCCCTAATCTTGTACTTACTAAGAGATATTCACTTATTTTTTTAGTGGCGGTAATGTTTGGATCAATTTGTGTGTATTTTGTTTATTTTATCACTATCCAGATGCGGGTTTAATAAAGTTAACGAGTTCCTACAATGATCTCAAGTTAATATACAATAGTTGATGGGTTCACAATATAATATTCATAAATATTTAATGCATTTCTTAGTATATATACAAAGTATAGACAAAAGTTATTGAGTTCTGATGTACCTGGTCTTCATGCTCTAGATGCCGCCCCCGTCGCTATCTACTATCCCTTACAAACACAGTTACTGAATATGTTTGCCACTAAAATTCAGACAGATGAGAAGAAATCATCTACCGAGTTTCAAAGCTTATAACAGAGTTTTTTCCATATTATCGGGAAAGTCTTAATAAAGGTAAATCCCAATTAAACTCGTACAAAGTTAGTCTTAGAAACTGTACTCAATTGTTTTTCTTGCAATAATCAGCTCCATCTTGATACTATCAGGGATGGTGGGGGATGGATAGGACCTTCTAGGCTTAACCAAAAATTTTGAATTTAAGCCCTGAAAATAAACGTTTTTTAGTAGAAACACTTCCCTTACGACGGGTACTACATGGCGCGAATTCAAATTTCATCGATCCCAAAACAAGTACCACACATCGAGCGTGAACCAAAAAAGAAGAAGCTCGATCTTGATAGCACCGGTCCAGTATTGATAATCTTAAATGAAAAATCAAACTTAATGACTGCTCCAATTTAACAAAATTCTAGACTAGTATGCCTCCTACTTATAAAGCTAGAGCAGAAAAAGCTCAGATATGGATTATCATTCAACTGCTGCATATTCATCAGAAAACAAGGAGCAAAAACTAGAATAAGAATGTTAAGTTACAATAATGATATCAATTTCAACGTTACTTTGTGAAACATATACTCGGGTGGCGATAAATAGTGAAGTCTCAGTGTCACTTTCCACCAAATTTATGGAGTCATTAAGAATAGAGTCTTGTGTCACATATAAATAACCAGACTTGACTCCTCGAGCCACTATTAACGAGCCCTTGGTGAGCTTCCATTGGCCAGGAGTCTGGCAAAGTATTAAGAAGCCAAAGTCCTTGTATCTCATTATCAAAATTAACTTTCATTCCAGACAGCTGATCAAGGACGCCCTGAAAATCATTTATGTGATCAAGGATAGGGTTGGCTTCCTTGTATTTAAAGGTCATCAATTGCTTTAGCTGGAACAACTTGTTGTTCCCAGTTTTTGAAGCATGGAGAGTATCTAGCTTTTCCCACAATGATCTCGCATGTGTCTCATTCACAATATAGTTGCGGACATTATCTTCAACCCATTGTCGTATATATCCACATACTTGTTGGTGCTCGAAATCCCAATCTTCATAAGATATAGTCTCGGGTTTATGAGCTGTAAAAAGGGTAGATGCATCTTCTTCACGAACAATAAATCTTTCATCTTGCTTCTCTAAACATTATAATTTCTCCCATTTAAACATACCATCTTGCTCATATTCGCCTCCATTCTGTAGCAACCCGGATAAATAACCAAGGTTCCGATACCACTTGTTAGGACAAAAAAAGCAGGTGTCATGCAGAAGCTAGTAAAGCAACAATTGAACGATGATAAATCAAACAACAAAAGAGAAATATACCAAAAGAGGCACAAACATTTAACGAGATTCGGCCAATTGACATACGTCCACAATGGAGATGAGCAATCCACTATATAAAAAGAGAGTACAAAAATATTGAGAGAACAACCTCACGAAGAGGAAAACACAAGTGACACACTACACTTGTCCCGTAAAGTTCTCCCCCTAAACACGACTCTCAAACCCCATATGGCTACATTGTGAATGCTACTGAATGAGAAGGAAGGATCCTTAATTTATAGAGGCCAAATCTTTTCCTAAAAAAAAAAAGACTAGCCAAATATGGAAGAATTATAGTTTCCTTCTACAAAAAGGAAAACTCAATTATGGTAAATATATCGTCCTTTCCTTCAAGAAATAGGAAAACCAAATATGGTTAGAAAATCTGGAAAACCCTTAACAATTCTCCCCCTTGGCCTGAATTTTCTAACAAAATAAATCTGACCCACCTTTTTCACATAGCCTTCAACATGTCGCATCTCCAAATCTCCACCACAAAGTTTTGTCTTAATGTGTGTAGCACTCCGGTCAAATTTCTCAGACAAAAATCCTGATTATCGTCAAGTAGGTTGCGGCGAGAACTAAACCCGCCAAGATGAATGTGTCTTGAACCTTGCTCTGATACCACTTGTTCCTTGCAATAGTTATCAAAGGGACCACAATATTCACCACAATTATCAGAGCGGATATATTTTAATTTCTTCCCCGTTTGTCTCTCAGCTAAGGCCTAAAATTCCTTAAACACGCCAAGTGCTTGATCTTTAGATTTCAAAGGATACACCCAGAGTTTACGAGAATGATCATCAATGAGGTCACAAAGTAAAGTGCACCATCTTTTGACTTTACTTTAAAAGGACCACACAAATCAAAGTGTAGTAGCTTCAATAAATCGGGCTTTCTTGAGGGAGGATGGCTATGAAAGGAAGCCATTTTCTGTTTGTACAGCTAAACAATGGATACACATTTTCAGATTTGCTTGTTTCACTCCAGAAAGCAAACTTTTCTTAGCCAAACACGTAATCCCCCTCTCGCTCATATGACTCAATCTTCTGTGCCACAATTCTGATAAAGTGTCACTTTCCATCGGATTTATGGAGTCATTAATACAAGGAATTTGTCATCAAAAAAATCCGCCCAAGACGCCTCAATTGAATTGTTTGGCAGAGAGGATGAATAGAACTCTAGTTGAGAGAGTTAGATACTTTCTTTCAGAAGCTAAACTTCCAAATACAGTTTGGGCGGAAGGACTTAACATTGTTGCCTATGTTATCAATTTGTCTCATGTTGTTTCTTTGGATGGTGATGTCCCAGACAGAGTTTGGATTGCCAAAGATGTTTCTTATGATCACCTGAGAGTTTTTGGGTGTATAGCTTGTGTGCATGTTCCTAAAGATGAGAGATCGAAATTGGATGTCAAAACTAAGCAGTGTATCTTTATCGGTTATGGTCAAGATGAGTTTGGATATCGTTTTTATGATCCAGTAAACTTATTAGAAGTCGTGATGCAATATTCTTTGAAGACCAGGATATTGAAGATATTGACAAAGATGAGAAGATATATTCTCAGAGTAATGAGAGCTTAGTTGATATTGATCCAGTTTTATTGCTAAGGCACCTATTGCACATGAAGGAACCCAAGACAATGATGGAGATAGTAATCACGATCAAAATAATCATCATGGTGTAGATGTAATGGATGCTCCAGTTGATGAAGTTGTGGTTGATCAACACCCAATTCCTGCTCAGGTAACTACTTCGAATGCTCCTAAAACCTCTCTTAGAAGATCTACAAGAGAGAAACAAAAATCCATGCGCTATCCTTCTGATGAGTATGTACTTTTGACTGACATGAGAGAACCTGAAAATTATGATGAAGCCATGCAAGATACTCACAAAGATCAATGGATTGAAGCCATGGAAGATGAGATGAAGTCACTCCATGAGAATGACACATATGAGTTAGTGAAATTGCCGAAAGGTAAGAGAGATTTATCTAACAAATGAATATTCAGAATAAAGCAAGATAACCATATATCTGCGCCTAGATACAAGGCGAGGTTAGTTGTTAAAGGTTTTTTCCAGAAGAAGGGAGTTGACTTTGATGAAATTTTCTCCCATGTTGTGAAGATGTCTTATATTCATGTGGTTCTAAGCTTAGCCACGAGTCTAGATTTAGAGGTTGAGCAGATGGAGGTCAAGACTGTTTTTCTTCATGGTGATTTAGATGAGGAGATTTCTATGGAGCAACTTGAGGACTTCATAGTTAAGCTTGCAGGTAAGCATGCGTTTTGCAGAAAATTGGCGGGCATGATGCCTGTCAATAGTTCCTCTACTTGAAGACACATTTGGCCCCTTGGCTGGAAGGGGATTTTGTTGGGTACATGCCCATGTTGTCTAGCCAAAGGCCCAATGACTTAATCCTATTCTCTTTTGGTTTTCATTCCTATTTAGAGTTGGTTTTGGCTTTAAGAGAAAGTACCATTCATGATCTATAAATAGAACATCCTTGGAGAATTATTCAGTTCTCATTGGTACAAGTCTTTGAAAGGCTAAGCACGTAAACGTGGATTTTGTGAGAGCTTTCATCAAGAGAGAAGAGAGAAGAAAAGTATTTGTTTTGCTGCAGATTTTTATTCCGACCAGCCAACTTCAAATCACATTTTGGTATTTGATTTGAATGGAGGAAATCGGATTTGGAGGCCCGTAGCATCTGATTTCGAGCCTCAAACAACAGCTTCGTTTTGTGGATTCTCCTCTTTCTTCAATTGATTTGTCGTTGCTTTTGTTGCTATTGTTGCTCCGTGTTTGGCACTTGTCGTGTAGTCAATTTGGAGAACTTTTGTAACAATCTTATTGTTATAGTGGAGCTTTTTGGATCTTTGTGATCCCGTGGGTTTTTACCTTCTATTTGAAGGGTTTTCCACGTTAAAATTTGATGTTGTTTATCTTCTTTATTTTCGAGTTTGCCTCTTCCTCGACATAACAGTCTCTAAATATTTTCCTTTTAATGTTTTTATATATAGGGAAATTTAAAAATATAAGTTTTTGGTTGAGAATATCAAACCAGACTTGATAACCTACCAAAGCATGGTATACCGATTAAAATGCATGAAAGGCACCATATGTAAGTGTAACAACAAAATTTATATACGTAATCATATTTAGGGAAGGGAGAATAAAAATAATATACATAAATAGGAAGTCCAATGACGTAAGTAGTAAATAGGGATTACTATCTGATCATATATTTTGCAAAGACATGAAAGTGCGGTACCAAGCCCGAGATTTAAAGTACCGATCAAGATCGAGATCAGTAAGGATCGAGACCAAACGAGATAGAAATCTAACGAGATCGAAGATAGCCTACTAACAGAACGCCGAGATATCCGTGACCGGTCGAGGATCGTGCCGGAAATCTCGGCACGAATCAAATCAAGAAAGGTTATTTAGCCAATCATGAGATTTCCTCTTGTATTTAGAATTGTGGCATAAGTAGAATTCCTCTAGTATATAAATGGGGGTTCTAATCATTTGTAATCATCCCACTCTCGCATAACAAAGCAATACAATACTCTTTTCTTTCTTAAACTCTCTTGCTCTTTACATTGTTCATATTTCTTAAATATAAACTCAGCCGATTCGAGGGTGATTTAGCTCGAGGGTCAATTTGTATTTTTATACCGGGTTACTTTATTTTTCAGTCAATTATTTACATTAATTATTGTATTCATCAATTTGTGTTAAGTAAAAATCACATATCTTTAATCAAAATCACTTATAAATTTAATTGTTATCTGATTTTAAGGGTAAACAGATATATATGCTAGTGGTAGGAATATAATAGCAGGACAAAGTACTGAAAAACTGGTATTGATACGATTAATACAAGTTGAATTACAACTGAAGTTAATCTAATTATGTGTTTGGAAGACTAGATTAATGATGGGAAATCCCAACCTTTATCTATTATTGCGTTTGATTTAATCACCAAATTAGTGGTCTATTCCAAGATATACTTTTCCCGCAAAAGCAACTATATAACTATAAATATTGTGATAATTTCCCAACCATTGATTTCTAAATTTCCATCTCAAAATTACAAAGCGCTATAATATATATCATATTAACCAATTACACAAGCAGATTAAGGATCCATTTATCCATACATTTTTTTTTCCTTTTTCCTGAATATATATATATTTTTTAAAGTTTTGCAAGTTTGCAAGTTTTTAGAGATTTTTCAAAATTTTCAGAAACCCCACTCACAAAACTGTAATATCGTTTCACGTGAAATGCATAATTTCAAATTTCAAGTACCATTTTTCAACTTAACTCTAAATATTTAATTTTTATATCCAAACGGCTACTAAGAAAAAAAACAACCATACACTCACTCTCATAAAACAAATACATGTCATAATTCAGAGAATTAAACCAACAAATCTGTTCTATCAATCTTTCTTAGAAGTTGCATAATCAATTATACTTGTTTTGTGAAAAAGAAATTGTAATGTCTTTTAATTCAACTTCTGATGGGGTCAATTGGGCAATTTCCTGGAAATTTCCTAAAGCCAATTAGAATGACCAAGACTTTAGCAACTACTCATGATCTATAACATAAAAGGAAAAAGGATTTGTTCCAATTTAAAGAGTGACATTAATTTTGTAGTTTTATTGTTGAAGTCTTTGCAATAATTCTCATATATCTTCCTTTCTCACTTTCCAACTTCACAACTAAAATTTGAGCTTTAAGTGATTCTGCCTTTTGGTCACATCAGAGTAAGTATTATTTCTTATAATTTTCTTTATTTCAAGTTTTACGCGCATTTGGCTTTAATTTCTTCAATATTATCTTTAGATTCTTCATTATATTCTTGTGTTAATTCTCTTTAGGTTGGTGGATTCGAGAAATTGCTTGTTCGGATTGATTCTTGAGGACTTTTCCTTCACCTCAAAGTTTAATTATTCACAAGGCAAGTATATTTCACTTTATGTCCATTCATAAAGTATTAAAATTAAAGTAAGATAATTGTGCATTAATTCTTTTATTCTTTTCATATACTGTTTCCTTTTTACAATTACAACACAAAACTTTATAGTTATAGCATACTGTTTCATAACAGTTACATGTTAAAGGACAGAACAACTGTAAAAGGAAGAATATACTAGATAGTTTAAACTGGTACCCGACATAGATAGTTATAGAATAATTGTGATATTCTAAGAGAACTAACTCTTGAGCTCAAATGAGTTAGTTGTGTATAAGTTCTTACTTGGTGGAATAAATTTTTTATTTTGACCCAAAAAAAATAACAGGACATATATATGTGTGTTCCTGAGCTTGAGCTTCCAGGAAGCTAAGCTCGATGTCTTTCAGTAGGAATTAAGTTGACTATTGACAATCTAGGGTGTGTTTGGTATAACGGAAAATGTTTTTCAAAAAAATATTTTCTTGGAAAATAAGTAGTAAGTTTATTTATTTTTCGTTGTTTGGTACGTAAATTAAGGAAAATAACTTCTCAAAAGTATTCATAAATAATTTAGATACTATAAACATGAAGTTATAAACTTTCGAACCAACAACCTTCCGAACCCACAAATTTCATAAACTTCCTAACCGCGAAATTCCGAACCCGTAAACTTTGTAATTTCTAAACCCGTAAATTTTCAAACACATAAACCTCTGAACTCATAACTTTGGAGCTTGTAAAATTTTGAACCTGTAAACCGAAAGATGAAAAACGAAAAAAACATAAATTTGAAATTACAAAAAATAAAATAATTTTTTTTTATGCGGGTTGGGGGTGGGGGAGGGGTGGGGCAGAAAAAAGAATAAAAAAAAATTAGAAAATTACAAAAAAAA
>ML365031.1:0-12506 GCA_005239505.1 Nicotiana paniculata | reverse complement strand
AAATTCCAGTTTAATTGCCATAAAATGCCAAAAAATGTAACTTGATCATTTCGAAGCGTTGGTTATGGTTCCTTGGGTTGTATTTGATGTCCCGGAGAAATATCATGTGATCTGGTACCGACTTCGTACCAAGGCGTCCGGGCTTTACTATTGCAGGCAATAATACAGGCACGACTGGCGGATTTCCAGTTTAATTGCCAAAAAAATCCAAAAAATCTAACTTGATCATTTCGAAGCATTGGTTATGAATCCCTAGGTTGTATTTGATATCCCGGAAAAATATCATGCGATCAGGTATCGGCTCCATACCAAGGCGTCAGGCCTGGACCATGGTAGGCGATAATACGGGCACGACTGTCGGAATTCCTGTTTAATTGCTATAAAATGTCAAAAAATGTAACTTAACCATTTCAAAGAGTTAGTTATGGTTCCTTCGGTCGTATTTGATATCCCGAACAAATATCATGCAATCCGATACCGGCTCCGTACCAAGGCGTCCGGCCTGGACCATGGCAGGCGATAATACATGCACGACTAACGGAANGGGTGGACCATGGCAGGCGATAATACATGCACGACTGGCGGAATTCCAGTTTAATTGCCATAAAATGCCAAAAAATATAATTTGATCATTTCGAAGCGTTATTTATGGTTTCGTGGGTCATATTTGATGTCCTGGAAAAATATCATGCCATCCGGTAACGACTGTGTACCAAGGCGTCCGGCCTGGACCATGGCAGGCGATAATACAGGCACGACTGGCGGAATTCCAGTTTAATTGGCATAAAATGCCATAAAATGTAACTTAATCATTTCGAGGCATTGGTTATGGTTCCTTGGGTCGTATTTGATATCCCGGACAAATATCATGCGATCTGGTACCGGCTCTGTACCAAGATGTCCGGCTTGGACCATGGCACGCGATAATACATGCACGACCGACGGAATTCCAGTTTAAAATGCCACAAAATGTAATTTGATCATTTCGAAGCGTTGGTTATGGTTCCTTGGGTTGTATTTGATGTCCCGGAAAAATATCATGCGATCCGGTATCGACTCCATGCGAAGGCGTCCGGCCAGGACCATGGATTGCGATAATACATGCACGACTAGAGGAATTCTAGTTTAATAGCAATAAAATTCCAAAAGATGTAGCTTGATCGTTTCGAAGTGTTGGTTATGGTTCCTTGGATCTTATTTGATGTCCCGGACAAAGATCATGGGATTTGGTACTGGCTCCATACCAAGGAGTCTGACCTGGACCATGGCAGGCGATAATACAGGCATGACTGACGGAATTCAAGTTTAATTGCCAAAAAATGCCAAAATATGTAACTTGATCATTTTGAAGCGTTGGTTATGGATCCTTGGGTCATATTTGATGTCCAGGACAAATATCAGGTGATCCGGTACCAGCTCCATAACAAGGCGTCTGACCTGGACCATGGTAGGCGATAGTAGAAGCACGACTGGCGGAATTCCAGTTTAATTGCCATAAAATACCAAAAAATGTAACTTGATCATTTCGAAGAATTGGTTATGGTTCCTTGTGTTGTGTTTTATGTTTCGGAGAAATATCATGCTATCTGGTACCGGCTCTATACCAAGGCGTCCAGTCTGGACCTTGTGAGACGATAATACAGACACGATTGGCAGAATTCCAGTTTAATTGCCATAAAATGCAAAAAAATATAACTTGGTCATTTCGAAGCGTTGGTTATGGTTCCTTGTGTCGTATTTTATGTCCCGTAGAAATATCATGCCACAATCCACGTTGGTCCACCCCGCGAGTCGATCGGCGAACCGGCTCAACACCATTCCACATCCGACCGGGGCGCATCGCCGGCCCCTATCCGCTTCCCTCCCGAAAATTTAAAGCCTTCTTTGACTCCCTTTTCAAAGACCTTTTCATCTTTCCCTCGCGGTACTTTTTCTCTATCGGTCTCTCGCCCGTATTTAGCCTTGGACGAAATTTCCAGTTTAATTGCCATAAAATGCCAAAAAATGTAGCTTGATCATTTCGAGGCGTTGGTTATGGTTCCTTGTGTCGTATTTGATGTCTCGAACAAAGATCATGAGATTTGGTACTGGCTCCGTATCAAGGAGTCCGACCTGCACCATGGCAGGCGATAATACAGGCATGACTGGCGGAACTCATGTTTAATTTCCAAAAAATGCCAAAATATGTAACTTGATCATTTTGAAGCATTGGTTATGGTTCCATGGGCCATATTTGATGTCTCGGACAAATATTATGCGATTCGGTACCGGCTACGTACCACGGCGTCCGGCCTGGACCATGGCAGGCGATACTACTGGCACGACTGACGGAATTCCAGTTTAATTGCCATAAAAAGACAAAAAATGTAACTTGACCATTTCGAAGAGTTGGTTATGGTTCCTTGGGTTTTATTTGATGTCCCAGAAAAATATCATGCGATCCGGTATCGGCTCCATACCAAGGCGTCCGGCCAGGACCATGGATGGCGATAATATAGGCACGACTAGCGGAATTCTAGTTTAATAGCCATAAAAATCCAAAAGATGTAACTTGATCATTTTGAAGCATTGGTTATGGTTCCTTGTGTCGTATTTTATGTCCCAGAGAAGTATCATGCTATCCAGTACCGGCTTCGTACCAAGGCGTCCGGCATGGACTTTGGCAGGCGATAATACAGGCACGGCTGGCGAAATTCCAGTTTAATTGCCATAAAATTGAAAAAAATGTAACTTGATCATTTCAAAGCATTGGTTATGGTTCCTTGGGTCGTATTTGATGTCCCGGACAAATATCATGCGATTCAGTACCGGCTACGTACCAAGGCATCCGGCCTGGACCATGGCAGGCGACAATACAGGAACGACTTGGCGGAATTCCAGATTAATTGCCATAAAATTCCAAAAAATGTAACTTGATCGTTTCTAAGAGTTGATTATGGTTTATTGGGTTGTATTTGATGTCCCGGACAAATATCATGTTGTACGGTACCGAATCCGTACGAAGGTGTCCGGCCTGGACCATGGTAGGCGATAATATAGGCACGACTGGCGGAATTCCAGTTTAAAATCCATAAAATGCCAAAAAATGTATTTTGATCCTATTCAAGCGTTGGTTATGGTTCCTTCGGTCGTATTTGATGTCCCGGAGAAATATCATGCAATCCGGTACCGGCTCCGTACCAAGGCGTCTGGACTGGATCATGGCAGGCGATAATAGGGGCAAGACTAGCGGAATTCCAGTTTAATTGCCATAAAATGCCAAAAAATGTAATTTGATCATTTCGAAGTGTTGGTTATGGTTCCTTGGGTCGTATTTGATGACCTTGATAAATATCATGCTATCCAGTACCGGCTCCGTGGCCAAGGCGTCCGGTGTAGACTATGGCAGGCGATAATACAGGCACGACTTGCGAAATTCCAGTTTATTTTCCATAAAATGCCAAAAAATGTAACTTGAAAATTTCTAAGCGTTGGTTATGGTTACTTGGGTCGTATTTGATGTACCTGACAAATATAATTCTATCCGGTACCGACTCCGTACCAAGGCGTCCGGCCTGGACCATGGCAAGCGATAATACAGGCACGACTGGCGGAATTCAAGTTTAATTGCCATAAAATACCAAAAAATGTAATTTGATCATTTCGAAACGTTTGTTATTGTTCCTTGGGTCATATTTGATGTCCCGGAAAAATATCATGCGATTCGGTACCGACTCCGTACCAAGGCGTCCGGCCTGGACCATGGCAAGCGATAATACAGGCACGACTGGCGGAATTCCAGTCTAATTGCCATAGAATGCCAAAAAATGTAACTTGATCATTTCGAAGCGTTGGTTATGGTTCCTTGTGTCGTATTTTATCTCTCGGAGAAATATCATGCAGTCGGGTACCGGCTCCGTACCAAGGCGTCCGACCTGGACCATGGCAGGCGATTATACAGGCACGACTGGCGGAATTCCAGTTTAATTGCCATAAAATGTCAAAAAATGTAACTTTATCATTTCGAAGTGCTGGTTATGGTTCCTTGGGTTTTATTTGATTTCCCAAAAAAATATCATGTGATCAGGTACAGGCTCCATACCAAGGCATCCGGCCTGGACCATGGATGGCGATAATACATGCACGATTGGCGGAATTACAGTTTAATTGCCATAAAATACAAAAAAATGTAACTTGATCATTTTGAAGCGTTGGTTATGGTTCCTTGGGTCATATTTAATGTCCCAGACAAATATCATGCGATCCGGTACCGGCTCAGTACCAAGGTGTCCGGCCTGGACCATAGCAGGCAATAATACAGGCACGACTGGCGGAATTCCAGTTTAATTGCCATAAAATGCCAAAAAAAGTAACTTGATCTTTTCAAAGTGTTTGTTATGGTTCCTTCGGTTTAATTTGATATCCCCGAAAAATATCATGCAATTTAGTACCGGCTCCATACCAAGGCATCCGGCCTGGACAATGGCAGGCGATATTGCATGCACGACTCACGGAATTCCAGTTTAATTGCCATAAAATGCCAAAAAATATAATTTGATCATTTCGAAGACTTGGTTATGGTTCCTTGGGTCGTATTTGATGCCCTAGAGAAATATCATGTGACCCGGTACCGGCTCCGTACCAAGGGGTTCGGCCTGGACCATGGCAGGCTATAATACAGGCACGACTAACGGAATTGTTCCTTGGTTTGTATTTGATGTCCCTAATAAATATCATGATATCCGTTACTGGCTCCGTAACAAGGCGTCCGACCTGGACCATGGCAGGCTATAATACAGGCACGACTAACGGAATTGTTCCTTGGTTTGTATTTGATGTCCCTAATAAATATCATGATATCCGTTACTGGCTCCGTAACAAGGCGTCCGACCTGGACCATGGCAGGCGATAATACAGGCACGAGTGGCGGAGTTCCAGTTTAATATCCATAAAATGCCAAAAAATGTAATTTGGTCATTTCGAAGTGTTGGTTATGGTTCCTTGGGTTGTATTTGATGTCCCAAAGAAATATCATGTGATCCAGTACCGGCTTCGTACCAAGGCGTCCGGCCTTGACTATTGCAGGCAATAATACAGGCACGACTGGCGGATTTCCAGTTTAATTGCGATAAAATGCCATAAAATGCCAAAAAATGTAATTTGATCATTTCAAAGTTTTGGTTATGGTTCCTTGGGTCATATTTGATATCCCGGACAAATACCATGCGATTCGGTATCGGCTACGTACTACGGCGTCCGGCCTGGACCATGGCAGGCGATAATACAGGCACGATTTGGCGGAATTCCAGTTTAATTGCGATAAAATGCCATAAAATGCCAAAAAATGTAATTTGATCATTTCAAAGTTTTGGTTATGGTTCCTTGGGTCATATTTGATGTCCCGGACAAATATCATACGATTAGGTACCGGCCACATACCACGGCGTCCGGCATGGACCATGGCAAGCGATAGTACATGCACGACTTCGCGGAATTCCAATTTAGTTTCCAGAAAATGCCAAAAAATGTAACTTGATCATTTCGAAGAGTTGGTTATGGTTCATTGGGTTGTATTTGATTTCCCGGAAAAATATCATGCGATCCGGTACCGTCTCCATACCAAGGCGTCCGGCCTGGACCATAAAAGACAATAATACAGGCACGACTTGCGAAACTCCAGTTTAATTGCCATTAAATGCAAAAAATGTAACTTGATCATTTCAAAGCATTTTTTATGGTTCCTTGGGTCGTATTTTATGTCCCATAAAAATATCATGTGGTGCGGTACCGGCTCCGTACCAAGGCGTCCGGCCTGGACCATGGCAGGCGATAATACATGCACGACTGGCACAATGCCAGTTTTATTGTCATAAAATGCAAAAAAATATAACTTGATCATTTCGAAGAGCTAGTTATGGTTCCTTGGGTTGTATTCGATGTCCCGGTAAAATATCATGTGATCCAGTACCCGCACCATACCAAGGCGTCTCGCCTGGACCATGGATGCGATAATAGAGGCACGACTGGCGGAATTCTAGTTTAATTGCCATAAAATGACAAAAAATGTAACTTGATCATTTCAAAGCGTTGGTTATGGTTCCTTGGGTTGTATTTGATGTCCCGGAGAAATATCATGCGATCCGTTACCGGCTGCATACTAAGGCGTCCGGCCTGGACAATGGCAAGCGATAATACATGCACGACTGACGGAATTCCTGTTTAATTGCCATAAAATGCCAAAAAATTTAACTTGATCATTTGAAAGCATTGGTTATGGTTCCTTGGGTCATATTTCATATCCCGGACAAATATCATGCAATTTGTTACCGGCTCCATACTAAGGCGTCCGGCCTGGACAATGGCAAGCGATAATACATGCACGACTGACAGAATTCCAATTTAATTGCGATAAAATGCCAAAACAGTTAACTTGATCATTTCAAAGCATTGGTTATGGTTCCTTGGGTCGTATTTGATGTCCCGGACAAATATCATGCGATCTGGTACCGTCTCCGTACCAAGGCGTCCGGCCTAGACCATGGCGGGCGCTAACACAAGCACGAGTGGCGGAATTACAGTTTTATCATTTCGAAGCGGTTGGTTATGGTTCTGTGGGTCATATTTGATTTCCTGGAGAAATATCATGCGATCTGGCACCGGCTCCATACCAAGGCATTTGGACTGGACCATGGCAGGCGATAATAGAGGAACGACTAGCGGAATTCCAGTTTACTTGCGATAAAATGCAAAAAAAATGTAATTTGATCATTTCGAAGTGTTGGTTATGGTTCCTTGGGTCTTATTTGATGTCCCGGACAAATATCATGCGATTCAGTACCGGCTACGTACCAAGGCGTCTGGCCTGGAACATGGCAGGCGACAATACAGGAACGACTTTGGCGGAATTCCAGTTTAATTGCCATAAAATTCCAAAAAATGTAACTTGATCATTTCGAAGAGTTGGTTATGGTTTCTTGGGTTGTATTTGATGTCCCGGCCAAATATCATGCGGTCTGGTACCGTCTCCGTACCAAGGTGTCCGGCCTGGACCATGGCAGGCGATAATATAGGCACGACTGGCGGAATTCCAGTCTAATTGCCATAGAATGCCAAAAAATGTAACTTGATTATTTCGAAGCGTTGGTTATGGTTCCTTGGGTCGTATTTTATGTCCCGGAGAAATATCATGCGGTCGAGTACCGGATCCGTACCAAGGCGTCCGGCCTGGACCATGGCAGACGATTATACAGGCACGACTGGCGGAAAGTTTAATTGCCATAAAATGCCAAAAAATGTAACTTGATCATTTCGAAGCGTTGGTTATGGTTCCTTGGGTCATATTTAATGTCCCGGACAAATATCATGCGATCCGATACCGGCTTCGTACCAAGGCGTCCGAGCTTTACTATTGTAGGCAATAATACAGGCACGACTGGCGGATTTCCAGTTTAATTGCCATAAAACTCCAAAAAATCTAATTTGATCATTTCGAAGCATTGGTTATGAATCCTTGGGTTTTATTTGATGTCCCGGACAAATATCATGCGATTCGGTACAGGTTACGTACCAAGGCGTCCGGCCTGGACCATGGAAGGCGATAATGCAGGCACGACTTGGCGGAATTCTAGTTTAATTTCCATAAAATGCCAAAAATGTAACTTTATCCTTTCGAAGATTTGGTTATGGTTTCTTGGGTTGTATTTTATGTCCCGGAAAAATATTAGGCGATCTAGTACCGGATCCATACCAAGGCATCCTGCCTGGACCATGGATGGCGATAATACAGGCACGACTGCCTGAATTCCAGTTTAATTGCCATAAAATGCCAACAAATGTAATTTGATCATTTCGAAGTTTTGATTATGGTTCCTTGGGTCATATTTGATGTCCCGAACAAATATCATGCGATTCGGTACCAGCTACTTACCACGGCGTCCGGCCTGGACCATGGCAGGCGATAATACAGGCACGACTTGGCGGAATTCAAGTTTAATTGCCAGAAAATGCCAAAATATGTAATTTGATTATTTTGAAGAGTTGGTTATGGTTCCTTGGGTTCTATTTGATTTCCCAGAAAAATATCATGCGATCTGGTATCGACTCCATACCAAGGCGTCCGACCTGGACCATGGGTGGCGATAATACATGCACGACTGGCGGAATTACAGATTAATTGCCATAAAATGCCAAAACATGTAACTTGATAATTTCGAACAGTTGGTTATGGTTCCTTGGGTCATATTTAATTTACCATACAAATATCATGCGACCCGATAACGGCTTCGTACCAAGGTGTCCGACATGGACCATGGCAGGCGATAATACAGGTACGACTGGCGGAATTCCAGTTTAATTGCCATAAAATGTCAAAAAGTGTAACTAGTTCATTTCGAAGCGTTGGTTATGGTTCATTGGGCCATATTTGATATCCCAGACAAATATCATGCGATCCGATACCGGATCCATACCAAGGCGTCCGGCCTGGACAATGGCAGGCGATAATACATGCATGACTGACGGAATTCCAGTTTAATTGCCATAAAATGCAAAAAAATTAACTCGATCATTTTGAAGCGTTGGTTATGGTTCCTTGGGTCGTATTTGATGTCCCGGATAAATATCACGAGATTCTNTGTAGTTTGATCATTTCAAAGCGGTTGGTTATGGTTCCGTGGGTATTATTTGATGTCCTGGAGAAATATCATGCAATATGGTACCGGCTTTGTACCAAGGTGTCCGGCCTGGACCATGGCAGGCGATAATAGAGGTACGACACGCGAAATTCCAGTTTAATTGCCATAAATTGCCAAAAAATGTAACTTGATCATTTCAAAGCATTGGTTATGGTCCCTTGGGTCGTATTTGATGTCTAGGAAAAATATCATGCGATCCGGTACCGGCTCCGTAACAAGGCGTCCGGCCTGGACCATGGCAGCCGCTAATACATGCACGACTTGCGGAATTCCAGTTTAATTACCATAAAATGCCGAAAAATGTAACTTGATCATTTTGAAGCGTTCGTTATGATTCCTTGGGTCATATTTAATGTCCCAGACAAATATCATGAGACTCGGTACCGGCTCCTTACCAAGGCGTCCGGTCTGGACCATGGCAGGCAATAATATAGGTATGACTGTCGGAATTCCTGTTTAATTGCTATAAAATGCCAAAAAATGTAACTTGATCATTTCAAAGAGTTAGTTATGGTTCCTTGGGTCATATTTTATATCCCGCACAAATATCATGTGATCCGGTACCGACTCCGTTCCAAGGCGTCCGGCCTAGTTCATGGCAGGCGATAATACATGCACAACTGACAGAATTCCAGTTTAATTGCCATAAAATGCCAAAAATGTAACTTGATCATTTCGAAGCGTTGCTTATGGTTCCTTGTGTCGTAGTTGATGTCTCGGACAAATATCATGTGATTCGGTACCGGCTCCGTAACAAGGAGTCCGACCTGGACCACGGCAGGCGATAATACAGGCATGACTGGCGCAATTCCAGTTTAATTGCCATAAAATGACAAAAACTGTAACTTCATCATTTCAAAGTTTTGGTTATGGTTCCTTGGGTCATATTTTATGTACCGAACAAATATCATGCAATTCAGTACCGGCTACGTACCACGGCATCCGGCCTGGACTATGGCAGGCAATAATACAGGCACGACTTGCGAAATTCCAGTTTAATTTCCATTAAATGCCAAAAATGTAACGTGATCATTTCGAAGCATTGGTTATGGTTCCTTGGGTCGTATTTTATGTCCCGGAGAAATATCATGCGGTGGAGTACCGGCTCCGTATCAAGGTGTCCGGCCTGGACCATGGCAGGCAATTATACAGGCACGACTGGCAGAAAGTTTAATTGCCATAAAATGCCAAAAAATGTAACTTGATCATTTCGAAGCGTTGGTTATGGTTCCTTGGGTCATATTTAATGTACCGGAAAAATATCATGCGATCCGGTACCTTCTTCGTACCAAGCGTCTGGCCTTTACTATTGCAGGCAATAATACAGGCACGGTTGGCGGATTTCCAGTTTAATTGCCATAAAATTCAAAAAAATCTAATTTGATCATTTCGAAGCATTGGTTATGAATCATTGGGTTTATTTGATGTCCCGGAAAAATATCATGAGATCCGGTACCGGCTCCGTACCAAGGCGTCCGGCCTGGACCATGGTAGGCAATAATATATGCACGACTAGCGGAATTCCAGTTTAATTGCCATAAAATGCCAAAAATGTAATTTGATCATTTCGAAGCGGTTGGTTATGGTTCCGTGAGTCGTATTTGATATCCTGGAGAAAGATCATGCGATCCGGTACCGGCTCTGTACCAAGGCGTCCGGCCTGGACCATGGGAGGCGATAATAGAGGCACGACTGGCGGAGTTCCAATTTAATTGCCTTAAAATGCCAAAAAATGTAACTTGATCATTTCGAAGCGTTGGTTATGGTTACTTGGGTTGTATTTGATGTCCCGTAGAAATATCATGTGATCTGGTACCGGCTTCATACCAAGGCGTCTGGCCTTTACTATTGCAGGCAATAATACAGGCACGGCTGGCGGATTTCCAGTTTAATTGCCATAAAATTCCAAAAAATCTAACTTGATCATTTTGAAGCATTGGTTATGAATCCTTGGGTTTTATTTGATTTCCCGGACAAATATCATGTGATTCGGTACCGACTGCGTACCAAGGCGTCCGGCCTGGCCTTGGAAGGCGATAATGCAGGCACGACTTGGCGGAATTCTAGTTTAATTTCCATAAAATGCCAAAAAATGTAACTTTATCCTTTCGAAGAGTTGGTTATGGTTTCTTGGGTTGTATTTTATGTCCCGGACAAATATCACATGATGTAGTACCGGATCCATACCAAGGCGTCCGACCTGGACCATGGATGGCGATAATACAGGCACGACTGGCTGAATTCTAGTTTAATTGCCATAAAATGCCAACAAATGTAATTTGATCATTTAGAAGTTTTGGTTGTGGTTCCTTCGGTCATATTTTATGTCCCGGACAAATATCATCCGATTCGGTACCAGCTACGTACCACGGCGTCCGGCCTGGACCATGGCAGGCGATAATACAGGCACGACTTGGCGGAATTCCAGTTTAATTGCAATAAATGCCAAAAAATGTAACTTGATCATTTCGAAGTTTTGGTTATGGTTCCTTGGGTCATATTTGATGTCCCGGAAAAATATCATGTGACTCGGTACCGGCTGCGTACCACAGCGTCCGACCTGGACCATGGCAGGCGATAATACAGGCACGACTTGGACATATAACTTGATCATTTTAAAGAGTTGGTTATGGTTCCTTGGGTTGTATTTGATTTCAAGGAAAAATATCATGTGATCTGGTATCGGCTCCATACCAAGGCGTCCGACCTGGACCATGGATGGCGATAATACATGCACGACTGGCGGAATTGCAGTTTAATTGCCATAAAATGCCAAAACATATAATTTGATCATTTCAAAGGTTGTTTATGGTTCCGTGGGTCATATTTGATGTCCCAGAAAAATATCATGCCATCCGTTAACAACTTTGTACCAAGGCGTCTGGCCTGGACCATGGCAGGCGATAATACAGGCACGACTGGCGGAATTCCAGTTTAATTGGCATAAAATGCCAAAAAAATGTAACTTAATCATTTCGAGGCGTTGGTTATGGTTCCTTGGATCGTATTTGATATCCCGGAAAAATATCAAGCGATCTGGTACCGGCTCTGTACCAAGGCGTCCGGCTTGGACCATGGCAGGCGATAATACATGCACGACTGACGGAATTCCAGTTTAATTACCATAAAATGCCAAAAAATGTAACTTGATCATTTCTAAGCGTTGGTTATGGTTCCTTAGGTTGTATTTGATGGGAAAAATATCATGCGATCCGGTATCGGCTCCATACCAAGGCGTCCGGCCTGGACCATGGATGGCGATAATACATGCACGACTAGCAGAATTCTAGTTTAATAGCAATTAAATTCCAAAAGATGTAACTTGATCATTTCGAAGCGTTGGTTATGGTTCCTTGGATATTTTTTGATGTCCCGGACAAAGATCATGGGATTTGGTACTGGCTCCGTACCAAGGAGTCCGACCTTGACCATGGCAGGCGATAGTAGAGGCACGACTGGCGGAATTCCAGTTTAATTGACATAAAATACCAAAAAATGTAACTTGATCATTTCGAAGCGTTGGTTATGGTTCCTTGTGTTGTATTTAATGTTTCGGAGAAATATCATGCTATCCGGTACCGGCTCTATACCAAGGCGTGTAGTCTGGACCTTGGCAGGCGATAATACAGACACGAGTGGCGGAATTCTAGTTTATTTTCCATAAAATGCAAAAAAAATGTAACTTGATCATTTTGAAGCGTTGGTTATGGTTCGTTGTGTCGTATTTGATGTCCCGTAGAAATATCATGCCACAATCCACGTTGGTCCACGCCCCGAGTCGATCGGTGGACCGGCTTAACACCATTCCACATCCGACCGGGGCGCATCGCCGGC